>OVAX01000221.1:0-92307 GCA_900406405.1 Lepidium africanum | reverse complement strand
GTTTTGGTTTTTTTTTTTTTTTTTTTTTGGAGAAAACATCGTTATGGTAATTAATAATAACTCTGATGAAGGTGTACATATATATAATCGCTTAAAGAAAACTCGAGTTACTAACACTATATAGTCACTATTACAATAAACTCAATAATACATGAGTAACTGCTAGCTTTGTCAAGTTTCCACTTCCCGATGTTGGTACACATATATCCTGGATTCCTGGTAGTTAGTTTGATTTTTCAGCGTCGAGATTTTTGGTGTTTCTGAACCTGTAACGGAAAATATTAATAAAATTAAATTAAATTAAAAAATAAATAAACATAAACCAAAAAAAAAGATAGAAGAAAAAAGGAAATAACTGAGAACAGTCCATAGCAAGCGAGATGGGAAAGCTGAGAGTAAGAGAACAAAGTTGAGGAAGGTTATTAATGGCCGAGGGTATAAAAGGACGATGATCTGTATTTCCCAATATTTCTATGCAATCACACACTCTCTCTATCTCTCCCATTTGTCTGTTCTGCCTCGATCCCTGCGATGTCCGTTACCAAAACTTATCAATGGTGAAGTTAATTAAGAAGAAACCAAATTCGAAGAATGGAGAAAGAGTGGTAGTAGTAACTGGAGACGTGGACTTGACTAAGTTGTTCAAGTGGTTCACGCCTTTGCAGCAATCAGGAGGAGGTTGCTGGTATATTCCCTCGATGTATCCAATGCATGGCATGAAACTCCCAAATACGTCCATGCAGTCGCCCAACCCATCCTCGGAAACGACGGTCTTCATCACAACTAAGAGCGTCATAATGATCAATTTGGCACTATTTATCTTCATTGATCTGTTTAACGGAGTATACTCTTGTATATGAGATGCGTCCACAAATTATAGATACTAATCACTTAGCTTATATGGTGGAGTTAATTATGCATGGCTTAGCTTTATGAACGCATGCAATTCTCATGCTTCCTTTTTACTCGGATGAATTCTCTCTTTCCATTTTCATAAATCTTATAAAATTATTTGTGTTTTCTATATATATAAACATTGTATGCATATCTTTAGGTTATTACAGGTAATGTAACACATGAACCGATATTTGTTGCCTACAACCTGGTACTCTAAATACGTATCGTTTGAAAAGTAGAACATTCCTCCAACGAACTCTGGATCACTATCATTTCGAACAGCGTCTCCTTTTTAGCATTTGTAAGGATTTGTCCGTCCCAAGAACAAGTGGTTATAAGCTTTTTTTTTCTGTAACGAGACTACTCCAGACAAACCTAACTAATATCACAGATACAGATACAAAGACTTGTTTAATCAGCCATCATAATTGATTTTCACCTACCTTTCTTGCTTCCTACTTAATTAATTCAATTTTGTAGACCTAACTAACAAGTATTGGATTATTTTATTAAGCAAAAGCAAAGAAGTCTATGATTATTCCCCACTTTATACTTTCAGTTTTGAAGTAGTAGGACACAATGATAAAAGAGCTCTCTCACTTTCATTAGGTATGACAATTTCTATCGTCCTATAGGAAATTAACTTTTGGGGCCCTTTAAAATATGTTAATATCAGAATAGATAATATAAAATAATCGACAAGACTTGGGTCCCTTGAAAATGGGCCCAGAAAGAAACGGGTCAAAGGAGTTTAGTACTATTTTCGTAATTATTCATATTATCATAAGCCCAATTTCGTCTTTTTCGTCAGGACCAGAATTATGTAGAACCTTACTCTTCTCGCGTTTTCAAGAATTGTTCGTCTCTCTCGTTCACTCTCCGGAGAAACTAATCGTCGGTAAGCTCTCGATTCCACAAACTCTAGCCTTTATTATTGATGCTTGTTGACTCTCAGTTCTCTCTGTTTTATCGTTCGGATTCTCGTCAATTTAGTATATGCGACTCGTTGCGTGATTCAGGGAAGAGGCGAAGAGCTGCAAGTAAATGTTAATTTTGCTGGTATTTGGAAATTATGTCACATTATAGTTTATCTGAGTCAAATGGTGGCTTCAAAACAATGTTACTATGATATTATGAAAAGTTTTGATGTTGGCTAATCATTCTCTCAAGCATGTAACTATAGAACTGTCGAAAAAGCAAGAATTTTTGGTGACTGTAATTTGTCTTGTGCTTTTCAGATTAGCTTTTACTGATATATACAAAAGAAAAATGAATGGATCAAAGCATCCATCAGTGCATCAGAAGCTTCATGCACACTCCTACTTGACAAATAGACTTTATCCGAGTGTGCAAAATCGTAATTACGGCATCTGTGGAACTTATGTCAATGGAGGTTTGCAGAGCTTAATACAGTCAACTAATCAGGGCATTGGCTCTTCTCTTCAACCGCATGGTTCATTGCCAGTATTTGTTCAAGCCCCTACCGAGAAAACTAGTACTGGTTTTTTGATTGATTTTCTTATGGGCGGAGTCTCAGCTGCTGTTTCAAAGACTGCAGCAGCTCCTATAGAGCGTGTGAAGCTTTTAATTCAGAATCAAGATGAAATGATCAAAGCTGGCCGTCTCTCTGAGCCATATAAAGGAATCAGTGATTGTTTTGCTCGAACCGTCAAAGATGAAGGTATGGTTGCTCTTTGGAGAGGCAACACTGCTAATGTTATCAGATACTTTCCCACACAGGTTAGCTTTGTCCTATTCATTGCGGTACTTGTTAAACGTTGAGATGGGTGTTGCTAAGCAAAAGATTTCTGTTTGCAGGCTTTAAACTTTGCTTTCAAAGATTACTTTAAGAGACTGTTCAACTTCAAGAAAGACAAAGATGGCTACTGGAAGTGGTTTGCTGGGAACTTGGCTTCTGGTGGTGCAGCTGGTGCATCGTCTCTGCTTTTTGTGTACTCTTTGGATTACGCTCGTACCCGTTTGGCCAACGATGCAAAGGCGGCCAAGAAAGGTGGTCAGAGGCAGTTTAACGGCATGATCGATGTGTACAAGAAGACCATAGCCTCTGATGGCATTGTGGGGCTGTACCGTGGTTTCAACATCTCATGTGTTGGAATTGTCGTGTATCGTGGACTCTACTTTGGATTATATGACTCCTTGAAGCCTGTGGTTCTAGTTGATGGTCTCCAGGTACAAAATAAAGAAGATCTCTTTGTTTGGACATATTGAGTGTTCTGTTGCTGTTTACTTATTGCGGTAAGCTGTACAGGACAATTTCTTTGCGAGTTTCTTGCTGGGATGGGGAATAACCATTGGAGCTGGACTTGCATCTTACCCAATCGACACACTGCGTAGAAGAATGATGATGACATCAGGTGAAGCAGTGAAGTACAAGAGTTCTCTGCAGGCCTTCAGTCAGATTGTCAAAAACGAAGGGTCCAAGTCACTCTTCAAGGGTGCAGGTGCCAACATCCTCCGAGCCGTTGCAGGCGCTGGTGTGCTAGCTGGCTATGACAAGCTTCAGCTCATTGTGTTTGGCAAGAAGTATGGCTCTGGTGGTGGGTAAACTGACGATGAATATGAAAGAATAGTCCTGGAGATCTGTGTGTGAATAAATCTGAGTGGGTTCGTATAAATGTTACTTTTAGAATAGTGAGTGTACTCTCTGTGAAAGTGTGGCACAGTTGGTATTTGTTTACGTTTATATTTTTATAGTCAAAAATAATAAAAAGCCAAATAACACTAGTACGATGTAAGCATAAGCTGAGAGATTCAGAAAACTTGAATGAAAGATTATGCTAAATTTTGTATAGAATTCAGATTGGGTTTTCTTGGGTTGTAAGCGAATGGGTGATCTAAATCCAACCCTAAGATTTGGTCTTTTAAAGTGTCAGTCTCAGATCCCACTTCAAACCACTTTAGACAGCTACAAGTAAGGAGTTGAGTCCTTTTCGCTGATGTTATGCCACTACTTGATTCATCCTCTGCAATCCTTACTCCGAAGACTGAAACTTAAAAGTTTCTGCCTATATAAATCCCTACTCTCAAAACAACAAGGAACCATAACTTGTCTTTCAATGGCTCTCTCCCTTATATGTCATGCCCTTATTTCACTTCTCCTTGCTAATGTAACTTCTGCATCAACCACAAAGCATAGTCATCACCACCACAAGAGTCACTCTCTTCACCCACAATCCCCAAATCCTAACCAGAAGCTTCAGGAAGCATACAGTGCACTCCAAGCATGGAAGAAGGTCATCTATTCCGATCCGAAGAACTTAACTGCAGACTGGGTCGGTCCTTCAGTTTGCAGCTACACAGGCATCTTCTGCGCCCCATCCCTTTCTGATGCAAACACTCTAGTCGTTGCCGGAATCGATCTCAATCATGGAGACATCGCTGGTTTCTTGCCTGAACCCGTCGGCATTCTCTCTGACCTTGCCCTTATCCACCTCAATAGTAATCGCTTCTGCGGGATCCTTCCTCGTTCATTGGCCAATCTCTCGTTACTATATGAGCTCGACCTCAGCAATAACCGCTTTGTAGGACCTTTTCCAGACGTCGTCCTCGCCCTCCCTTCTCTAAAGTACCTTGACCTTCGTTACAATGAGTTCGAAGGTCCCTTGCCACCAAAACTCTTCAGCAATCCTCTGGATGCCATTTTCGTGAACAACAACCGGCTAACAAGTGTCATACCCCGTAATTTCACTGGAACAACAGCCTCTGTTGTTGTCTTTGCCAACAACAATTTCAGCGGTTGTCTGCCTCCAACCATAGCTCGCTTTGCAGATACCTTGGAAGAGCTTCTCCTAATCAACTCAAGCTTATCTGGCTGTCTACCCCCTGAAGTCGGGTACCTCTACAAGTTACGAGTCCTGGACATGAGCTACAACAGTTTAGTTGGTCCTGTACCTTACAGTCTCGCTGGGCTTGGCCATCTCGAGCAGCTAAATCTAGAACACAACATGTTCACTGGCACTGTCCCTCTTGGAGTCTGCGTTCTGCCCAGCCTTCTCAACTTTACCCTCTCCTACAACTATTTCTGTGAAGAAGAAGGCGTCTGCAGGAACCTTACTTCCAAAGGGATAGCCTTCGATGATAGCCACAACTGTCTGCCTGACAAACTGCTCCAACGGAGCCAAAAAGCATGTGAAGCTGTGCTTGACCATCCCGTAGACTGCTATGACCACGAATGCTCAGCCATGGCTCCTCTAGTTGTTCCGTCTACCGCAGGACCTTCCATTGCTCCTGGTCCAGCCGACACATAATGATTCACTTGTATGCGCACAATGACAAAGATGTTATGATGCAAGAAAAATGAAAGAACACCATGTGTTTGAAAAAAAAAAAAAAAAAGAAAAAAAGAAACACCATATGTATAAAAGATTGGGTTGTGGGGTGAAAGAATATGCACTAAGATTGTAATAATATACAGTTTATACAGAACACAATGTCTATCAGCGGTATCTAGCTGCATTTACAGATTCCACCTTTGTCCTGTTTACATCTAAATATCTTCTAAACCACTCCCTGAACCTGAAATTAAAGAACCATCCCCACCTGTTTCAGAGTCAAATTTTGCAACAGTTATTTTCGGGATGTTTTGACATATAACTAAACCTGACACAATTATTTCATACAGATCAGGAACAAGAGAACCTGAAAAATGCATGACAAAACACTCAAATAGAAGAGCATTATTCCTCAAAGGCTAACTAATTACAGAGTTTTGATAGCCAGAGTATTCTTTTACAAAGTAACATTCAGCTCTGTAAGCAATAAAAAAAGAGCCACGACCCTATCTATATACCTATTGGGTAAAGAGACTAGGCTTCCTAGGACAAAAAAAATGAAAAAATTTAGATATGAGTTATTACCCGCTATTAAATTCTGAGCACGGTACATTCTAACAAACCAAAAACACATACTATGCCGGAGGAAGCGAACGCCGACAAGTTGGGCACTCCATTTTTATATCCATCCATCTCTGTAAGCATCCCGAGTGGAAAAAATGTTCACACGGAGTTACCTGTTTTCAGAACAAACAGCTTATGATTGATTCTGTGTTAAGGTGAAAAATATACTAGAGAACTGCCTTCTGGGTGAGAAACTGCTGTACCATGCAATCACTGTTTCGCTGTCTGATATCAATAGCAGTCATGCAGATGACACAATCAGTGGTGCGGCTTACGTCAAGATTTAATCTTCTGTAGTAGTTGTATTTCTCTGGTAGCATCTGCGTGTAGGTGAAAACGATGGAGAATGAGATTAGCAGTAGTCAAAAAACAGCTTAGCAATGGGAAAGAAACCTGATATATTCAAGCCAAACTGAAACCGGACTGAATGCCCTGAGTTCACTTAAATTGAACGTTTCATCTTAGATTTACGTTGAAAAGAACAAACTAACCTGACGGGGAACAAAGCAACGTGAACCAAAATAATGCTGAAGAAGAAGAATAGCAGATTGCAACCCCATTAATGTGCACAAGCATATGCACCAGACCTTGCTGGGCTGTACACGCATGAAGTTGTGTGGGCACCCAAAAACATATAACGGTATAGCTAACCGTGTAACTGTCATGCCCAAGATGTAATACGGGTGCAGAGGCTTTCTTGTATCCCGGACGACATTGGCGACTATCTGTGGTATCCAAAATGAGTACATGAGAAGAAGAATCGGCTGCATGTAGTTGTGGAACTTGTACATTATCAAAATGCCTCCAAGAAGGATGCCATCTGTAATATTATTGAAAAAATTAATGAAATATCAGTGTTATCAGTTCATTGGGGATTACGAATTTCTCTGTGGGATGTTAGGGAGAAATCCAATCACTTTCTTGGTATTGGTTCTATGGAACAAAGCTTTAAAAAGAGTGGAAGAGACTTAAGAAGTCATATGACTCATATCAAAAAAGTGCATTAAGAAAAGAGTTTGAAGCTTTAATCGATAAAAAAACACCAAAGTAGTAAGTTCTCACAGAAACGGCTGTAAAGAAAGGACAGTTCACGCCTCATTGTTTCCCAACCCTCTCCGCTGTTGGAAGGACGGGTTGCTTTCCATATGGCCAGAAGATATCTCATCTCAAAAATCGAAAAGACTACGAATTTGAAGAATGCAGCGGTTGCGAATGCATTAAATAGAGATTCTGCACAAGAAAGTTATAAGCTTTAGGTTTAACAATGATTAATATTTGAGAAAAACATCACAATGTCAAGTAACAGATTGGTCAATCAGACAGTATCAGAAATTCCAAACACAATTAATTGAATAATGCATTAAACAGATAAGGGAGAGAATGGTCGATGAAAACCAACAAAGAACATCATCAAGATGAATGGGAACTACAGAGAAAAAAGAAGAAAAGATAATAAAAGCATTGTAAATATCACTGCAATGAACGCCAAATATGTCCCATGGAAAGAGAAGTAATAAGTTGATTTCAAAAGAGGACAAATTGACATCCTTTAAACGCACTAGTACAGTTATGTAGATATACATACCGACTAATATCCCGGCCGTGAGATGTAAAAGGCACAAATAAGCATCCATGATAGCTTGTTGCCCAATCATTACAATGGACACCTTGGCAGCACCCTTGAATACATGAACTTCCAGATGTTAATATCTTTTATTCATTCTTTACAAGACTAACTATATCAGACAGTGTAAAGTACATCAGTATCTTACAGATTGCGTGTTACCGTGCTCCATCTGCCGGATCAACAAAAGAACCTGGAGGAAAGAGACCTAAATGCAATTGAAAGTTAAGGAACACGCTAAAATTGCACAAGTTATTGGCATTCTGTTATGAACGTAAACCGCTGTGGAATAAAGGATACAAAAGTGACCATCAATGTATAGTTCACAGCTTTGTTATAGTAGACTTCGACATTTACGGAAGTTCCATTCAGGAACAAAGGCGAGAAACAATCTCCATCATCGCCTACTCCAGGGCTTTCCATCAATCCTTCCATATGATAATAGTTTTTGTCTCCATCTACAAATGTATGGAAAAGTCCCTCAAGGTATGATTAAATGTGACTATGGAGACAAAATCACCTTGATTTAAAATTAGAATGCATACTATTTTCAGTAGAAGCCACACGGGATAATTGGGCTGCTATTTCAACATTACAGTGCTTCTCCATCTCATTTATTGGAGCTGAAGTACAAAGTACAAGAGAATTGGAGATCAAAGTCGCTGAAAGATAAAGTGTACAGGAAAAAATAGGATACTGCTTACAAAATTTCCGTTTCAGTATGTTGTCTCTTGGAGATTCTTGAAACACTTGAGAGGAGAAAATTCCGAGCTGTCCAACAGCAGAAAGTAGACACTAGTAAGCTCTTGGACCAATCTATTACGTCAAACATCAGCAGAAGAAGGTAATCCAAGAGTCTTAAGCATTACCAAATGATATGGATTTGAGAGAAGATTATTCTCTTCTTGCCCTGAATTACTCCCTTTGCCACTGTTTAGATCAAGTAATGAACAGACATTAGAGTTACGACTCAATGTTAAAATCTTAAAGAGGTTAACTAAATCATTAGTTAGTACCCGTTGGCCACGAGGCGGAGTTGTCTAAAGGGCCATATATAAACACCTTCCAGATTTATTTGGGCACCACCCAAATTTTTGTCATTGTCAAACACGTCATGGAAAAGAACTACACCCTGTTCCATTAATATTGTTAGAAGTTCAATTATTGCATGCTATAAGGTTAAGGGCGACCTATGATACAGACTTTAGAAACTAAACTGTTCACCTGAACATAATGGACACCAGTTATCTTCGTTGGAACAGCCACTAACTCAACCACAGAATTGCCATTATCTTTTCGAAAATCTGGAAACTTGGAAGAGCTATTTACGGAATCCAGAAACTTCCAAGTTCCTGAAAATTTCCACTTTTATATTCGATTAGTAAAGCAATGAAAGGTTTACGAAAATTACAACATGAGCATGTAGTAATAAAATGAAGAAAGACATGCCACAAACCTCTATATGTTCCTGTTATATTCCATGCGGAAAACTGTCCTATTCCACTTTCTTGTTTTCTACCAAAGAGCCACTGCAAGATCAAAGAAACCTCACTGATGTAATTTGCCTGGTTAGTCTAACGTACTGTTATCTCGCTCACTTTGTAAAGTCTACTAAAATTCACTAGCAATACTAACTCAAACTGCAAAAGTCATTCCAGTTTCCCCACTACCATAAGTTCTACTTCTGCATCAATTAACCGGTCTCTACCGGCGAATCCATTACTGAGTCTCATCTCAACATACTAACGACAAATTCATTATTACACATTTCAAGTATTCGCCCGCAGAACAATGCCTGGATACTGATGACTCAGTCTAGCTCTATTAAATAGGTTAAACATTCTCAGCTTGCTCAATCATACCAAAAGATGAAACATAGACCAAAGCTACTCCACTCCCGGATTATCATTCAATATGGTCAATGTCATGATAGCATTTTACTCTGATCAGCTCAGATTTGCTAACATTGATCTAAAATCAGATTATCTAAAGTTAGTTAAAAATCATCAATTATGACATAATCGTTCAGCAAATCATGAGCAGAAAATGAACACATTTGATAGCAAACTGGTCCAGATTCATAGCTGAGCAATCAGGGACATAAAACTTAAAGATCATATATTTTTATCTGGGAAACATAAAATAACTGAAATGAAAACAATTTCGAGCAATCATCATTGAATACCACAAACCTCGTCGCTCCATGATCGAGTTTTCTCCCTTATGGGTCTCAGTCCCGCCGCTTGTTGCAAAACCATTAACCATATCGATAGCCATAAGATAAACTTCCTCTCGAACCCTAATACCATAATCCCCAAATTTTCCCGCTTCTTCATAGCACAACCCCAAAAATCCTCTTTTTGTGAATTAAAACCAAAAGAAAGTTAAAACCCAAGTGGATCAGAACAGATTCGAGTCCTTTCCGAAACCCACGTCAGTGAAGGAGAAAATCCATTATTGGCACATAGAAGGGACACAGAGAAGACGACGAATAGAATAGGTTTGTCTCAAATGAAGTCAAACAAACTTAGGTTTTAATGGCTGCTGCAGCAGAGAACAAAAGAGGAAGATTATTATAGATGAACAACCAAAAAAAAAAACCTTGAATTGAAGATGACTATCTATGCCAACTTTATAACTCCAATTGAATTTGGTAAATTGTTTTTGCGTTCGTTGAAGCTTCTCAATCAATTACTCGTTGTTGAACAAGTCGACTCTTATTGATTTTATATAATATAAATTTATTAGATTTTCTGTTATAACGAAGGTTCAGTGTTTGATTGAGAAAGAGGTTAGTTGAACTCTCAACGTTTTCAAGTCTTTCTTACGCCTCTAACCTTCTTATTTCCTCAAAACAAGAATTAATACCAAATTCTAGTGTCATTTGAGTTAAGACATAACTAGAAACTTTAATCCCATTTTTCACATTTTAGGAATGATCAAATATTAATTTGAGTCTTAGTAAGATTCCTAATTTTCCATTATAACAAAGCATATGCATTGAAAGAGAATAAAAGACTTTCTAATTAAAAGTAGAAGAACATTTGTAATTTCTCATTATGAGAAAGGAAGTATTTCTACTTGTAGAATATAGAATTTTAGTAACACTAGTTGGGCTTTAAAAGTAGAGGACTAAAATATGTTAGGCATTATAACATACATTGTCCATTTAAGAAACCCACCAAAACTTTGTTATAATATTTCTTGTCTTTTATCACAAAAGTGTCTAACTCATTTTTTATAAAAAGAAATGAAATAAGAAAATATGTAACGCAAAAAAAAAAATTTTTGTTCTTAATTGTCATGTAACGCAAGTTTGAGTAATAATATATTAAAAAAAGGATTTAAAGTTCACATTTTATAGCTAAAAAACTGTAAGGTGTGAGTGAAAAATGGTTGTTTGTGGCCAGTGGAGTAGAAAGTAAAAACTAAAATAAAAGTAAATAGCCGTTAAGTCCATTGCATGTCGAGACGTGTAAAAAAAGGAAAAATGAGCAAGTCGAAACGCTTCTTCTTAATTTGCATTTCTCTAAGTAATCAATGCAAAGCCAACGGCTATGTCTTCTTCACTCTCACCATAAATAAGCATCGCCAAGAGGTTGCAAACACACACACACAAAAGAGATTAGCTTCTAAAAGAGTTTGGCTTTTAATTCAAAGTTCTCGGCGAGATATGGGTTTGGTTATGAGGTTTGATCTTGGTTTGATGATTGTAATGTTGATGGGTTTGGGGTTTACGATAGGGTTATCAAATGGGTACAAGTTCTATGTTGGTGGGAAAGATGGTTGGGTTCTTACACCTACTGAGGATTATTCTCATTGGTCTCATCGTAACCGGTTTCAAGTCAATGACACTCTTCGTAAGTCTCTTTCCTCTTTTGATCTTATTCTATGAATATTGTATTTTACTATGAAAGTGTCACTTAAATGCCATAAATTTGATTTTGCAAGAGTTTAAGTACACCAAGGGAAAAGACTCCGTGTTGGAGGTGAATGAAGAAGATTACAACTCATGCAACACGACTCGTCCCATGACTTCTCTTTCCGATGGAGACTCTCAGTTTCTACTTAGCCACACAGGTCCCTTCTTCTTCATCAGTGGCAACTCTGCAAACTGTCTCAAAGGTCAAAAGCTAGCCCTAACGGTTATGTCCACTGCCCACCACATCCACACTCCTCACCATCCCTCTCCCTCTCCATCACCGTCACCTTCACTCTCTCCAATCCATCAGGTTTTGTCGTCCCCAGCGCCTTCTCCGGGAGTGGCATTGTCTGATGTAGACGCTCTTGCTCCCGCTCCAGGGCCAATGACCTTGGCTCACAACTCGGCTGGTTTGGTTGGTCCCGGGATGGTGGTTCTTGTGATCATGATAAGTTTTATGGCTTAGGGTTTATATAATCTTTCATCATTTATGTGAGCGTATTAAATTCATCTATAGTTAAGTTTCATATCATTGTGTCTTTTCATTAGTATGTTTGAATCATATGTAAACCTTTCTATGTTTCTCGTCTCGTATTTGGCCTTACTAAACAAAGAGTTCAACAGAGGAATATATATCAGTTTTTGTTGTGTTTAATATTTGTGTTCAACTAGTCACATAGCACATATAAAATGATCTTACATACATTTATATATGCATAAGATATTTATGAATTAATTCTTTGCCCGCTTAATTATGCGATTGACCTGCTATAAATCAAAAAGTAAGCGACCGAGTTCAGTAAACTGCTTATAAGCTATTCTTAGTGAACGATTAAGACAAAAACAAAAGAAAAGTTATTGAAATGTCTTTATTCAACAAGTTATGGAGTAAGAACCGGGCAAATTAGAGATCTATTACCAATAAAAACCCATTTATAAACCCATATATTATTAATCACTCCATGTCTTCTCTTCAACTCTCAATGAAGAATTACATCAAGCTCATCTTGATCATAGCTGTAATCATCCCGGTGGCTGCAGCACCGGTGTTGATCAGAGCCAATAAATCAAACTGTGGCTGGGGGACTTGCACCGACGGTAGAGAAGAGGAGAGAACAATGACAGAATATGATTTGAACCGAAGGATATTAAGAGCTAGAAGATATATAAGCTATGGTGCGTTGAGGAAGAATAATGTACCGTGTAGACGACGTGGACATTCCTATTATAATTGAGGACGAGGCAAAAGAGCTAATCCGTACAGACGAGGCTGCAATGCCATTACACATTGTTACCGGTTCGCAAGATGATATGTGTCATTTTTTTAAAATTGTTACTTAGACTGTGTTGCTGTAACTAATTGCTGGAAAAGTATGTAATGACCTTTCTGTTTTCGTTAATTGAATGAAAGAGAACAAGAGCAACAATCAGACCAAGATCATATAAACCGAGTTTCTGGTTGTAATATTTAGTTTAACCACTACATTAAACCAGTACACCTAAGACCACCCTCAATTGTGGGTTTCTTATTTAAGAATTTTAAAAAATTCTAAAAGATGAGGTTCTTACATGTTTGTCACATTTTAATTGGTTCAATTTTTATTAAAAATATTAAAATTAAATTTTTATTAAAATATTATTATCAAAATGTTAAAATACTCATTTTGGATTTCTCTTTGTTGGAAGTGTTCTAAGTCCTAAATATAACCTTCAGAGATAATACGTGAAGAACTCATAATCTTTTTGTTTTATACGAAAATAATCCGCATAACCTTATCACCCTACTAATTTCACAGATACATAAACTCATCTTAAATTAAACTAAGGATTCTACTCATTTACTTCTTAGAATCTAAGATATGATCCATCAGCTTAACCACCACCACTGGGTTTCCTATATTGAAAGACACTAATCCCATCCATCAAATGCTTCATGCATATCATTACCCATATATGTACATATAAGTAGCCGTAGACTACTCGGCAAAGATTCCTATCCTGGAATCTAATAATTGCTAACTTTACCATTAGGAAGTTGTGCGGTACACGAAAAAACATTTTGTACCATATAAAACAAAAACTGGAATGGTAAAATTAAACTTAAAGAATGAAATTAGAACGGATGAGAAACAAAGTTGCAAAACATTGTTACTCGAAGTTTTGACCAAAAATGTTGAAAACACGATAAGGATTCCAAAACAAAATAAACGTGGCATGAAAATAATTAAACTTGCTGTTTATTTGACTGGAAATACTTCTTTCATTTCTCAAGAGCATAAATCAACTCAATTACAACTTAGCTTATTAATACTCAAAAACTTAACTGAAGACTCCTAACAATAAGCAAAGACTGAAACAGAAACATAGCGTAAAAGTCGGTCAGTTTTGACCTCTTATTTTCAACAACTTTGCAGAGACTAAGTCACGTTCCAACACTCCTCCTTGCCTTAGTTTCTGCAAACCCCTAACTTGACTCTTAACTCTTCAAATCTTGACCTTGGTAATGCTTTTGTGAATATGTCAGCTACTTAATCCTTTGTAGTGCAATATATCAACTTGATTTCTCCATTTTTTTTGTTCCTCCCTGAGATGGTAGAGCTTGATCTTAAAGTGTTTGGTTTTTCCATGAAAGACAGAGTCCTTTGAAATAGCAATAGTTGCCTGATTGTCGATAAAAATCTATGTTGGCTTCTTTTGTTCCATGTTCAAATTACTTAGTAACTTTCTGATCCAGATGGCTTGATTGACTGTATAATTTGCTGCTATGAACTCTGCCTCAGCTGTGCTCTGTGCTACCACTTCTTGCTTTCTAGAGCACCAAGAAAACATCCCATAACCAAAACAGTAACCCGTAGTGCTTTTCAAATCATCCTCATACCCTGCCCAATCATTGTCTGAAAAACCAACAACCTGAAGTCTTGACTGCTCTCAAACTTGATACCATACTGAATTGTTCCTTTGATACATCTGATGACTCTTTTAGCAGCTTGAAGATGTAACTCACTTCCACAGTGCATGAATCTTGATAGAAGACATACAGCAAACATAATATCAGGTCTTGTTGATGTCAAATACATCAAGCACCCGATCAAGCTCCTGTATTGCTTTTCATCTATTTTATCAGCTCCATCTTCCTTGATAAGCTTGTCTTTCACATTCATTGGTGTATCCATGTTTTTACACTCTTCCATTTGAAACTTTTTAAAAATCTCTGTAGTATACTTCCTTTGATGTACAAAGATTCCTTCATCATTTTGCTGAATTTCCATCCCCAAGAAATAGGACATTAATCCAAGATCACTCATCTCAAATTCCTTAAGGATCCCTGCCGTAAATTCAGCTACCTTTTCTTCATTGCTTCCTGTCACTAATAGGTCATCAACATATATTGAAACAACCAACAACTCACCAGAGAATTCTTTTACATAAAATATGGCTTTACTTGGACTTTTAATGAACCTCATTTGTTGAAAATACTCATCGATTCTACTATACTAAACACATGGAGCTTGCTTCAAGCTGTACAATGCCTCTTTTAATAAATAAACTTTCTCCTCATGTCCTTCTTTCTTGAAACCATCTGGTTGTTCTACATATATTTCTTCCTCCAGTTTCCCATTTAAGAACGAAGATTTCACGTCTAAATGATAAATCTTCCATTTATTTTGCTTAACCAATGCAAACATTATCCTTATCGTATCCAGCCTTGCTACAGGAGCAAAGATCTTTGAATAATCCACTCCATAAATCTGGTTGTAGCCTTTTACCACTAGCCGTGCCTTACGCTTGTTTATCGAACCATCAGAGTTAAGCTTGGTTCTGTAAACCCACTTGACACTTATTATCTTCCTCCCAGTTGGTTTATCTACCAGCTCCTATGTTCCATTCTTTTCTATCATTTTGAGTTCTTCAACCATTGCATAACCATTTCTAATATTTCTCATAATCTGCTGGTTCGAAAACTGCAACGTTACATCGTTCGTAAATGTCTGACAATAATCTTGTACCTCTAACAGGTTTGTCATCAACATTTTCTTCATTGTGAATGATTTCTGGCACAATTTTTACTCCTTCAACTTCTTCTCAGCTCCATTGATTTTCTTCCATTAATGTAACATCTCTGTTCACGAGAATTTTCCCATTTTGTGGTTGAAAATTTCTGTAAGCTTTGCACGTGGTACTATAGCCAATGAATACTCCGGACTCAGCTCTTTTATCAAGCTTGTCACACTTCACATCTGGAACATGAGAGAAACATAGACATCCAAATGTTTTAAAGTTGGTAATGTTTGGTTTGTAACCGTTCCAGACTTCATAAGGTGTCTTCTTCTCAAGTGCTTTGGTTGGCAATCTGTTGAGTATAAACACTGCCGTGTTTGCTGCTTCTGACCACATTTTCTTTGGAAGGTTTTTCTCAAACATCATACACCGAGCCATTTCTATAATGCTTATATTCTTCCTTTCACTTACACCATTTTGGTGTGGTGTATAAGGGGCTGTAAGTTGATGCTCTATTCCAGAATCCTCCTTACAGTCTTCTATAGATGGCATTCCTTTCACAAAATCATGTCTCTGCATAAACTGAATCCCACTTTGATGGAAGTGTCCTAATCGTTTGTGCCATAAGCTTCCCTTGTTTACAATACCAGAACACGCTATATGATCTTCTTCCATAAGATCCAAATGAAAATTTTTTGCTCTCGTGGCCTGCAACATCTTTTATCAAGCATGATTTGTCTTTAAAGATGATTTCAAAACCCTTTTCTAGTAAATGTCCAACACTAAGGAGATTCTTATCGAGTTCTGGAACATAGAGTACATCTTGAATGTACCTTACACCTACTACACTTTGAATGACTGCAGTTCCTTTCCCTTCAGCCTTCAGAAAAAGGCCATTTCCAATTTTGACTTTCGATTCTATTGTTCTGTCAATTACCTTGAACATCTCCACGTCGTTTGTCATATGATTCGTACAACCACTGTCAATTAGCCAAGCTTCATTTGTCGCAACATCTGCACCAAAACACGTAGCCACAAACAACTCCTTTTTATTTTCTTCCATTGAAGCACTTGCTTCTTCTCTTCGTGGTTCCTTACACATTTTTTCCATGTGTACTAATTTCCCACATTTTCTGCATTTTATGTCCGGTCTCCACCAGCATCTTCGTTCTGGATGTCCTGATTTTTTGCAGTGGGAACAGACTTCCTCGTTATCAGTTTTGTAAGACTGTTCTCTTGATTTGTAATTCTGCTTCTCATAGTTTCCTGAGTTTCCAGTTCTTGCCTGAAAAGCCTCTTCCATGGTTCCTTCTTCCCTTATTGATCTTCTTTGCTCTTGACCGTGCATTGCATTTACCAATTCTGCCAATGTAATTGTCAATAAATCCTTAGTCTCTTCAAGTGAAGAGATCTTCGCTTCATATCAATTTGGAACTGACACAAGGATCTTCTCAACGATGCGTTCATCTAAGAAGTCTTTTCCCAGAAGTCTCACCTTGTTAACAATTCCCAGCAACTTGTTTGAGTACTCTCTTATGGTTTCTGAATCCTTCATCTTTTGCATTTCAAATTCTCGAATTAGGTTGAGAACTTGCATATTCTTTGTTCTCTCGTTGCCTTAATACTCCTTTTTCAGGTAGTCCCAAATACTTTTTGCTGAGGTCGGATTCATTATTCTCACTAATAAGATATTATAAATTAATAAAATATTATTAAAATTTTGGTGATACTCTTTCATGAGTCTCTCATTTGAGATATCATGAATTGTTGGTGAGAGAGTCCAAAAATGGACACATGTCATGTTTTGCTTTGTTAGTTTTTTTTTTTTGATATAACTATAATTATAGTATTAACTAAATTGTTTACATGTTATAATTTTGAAATTTAAATTTTTTAGAAATTATAAAAAAATAGTTTTCAATTAAGTTCCATAATGTATACTTTTAAACTATATTTATAATAATATTTTATTATTAATTTTAGTTACCATATAAGAAATAAAATGAAATAATTATTAAAAGTTGTAAAATGTTGGACCAAAAAATGAATTGTTTACGTACCCATCAATGCATAATCAAAAGTTATTTATATATTTATTTAATATTATGGATTGTTTAAACTTAATCTTATATTGTATTATATTATTATATATGTTTTTATAATGTTTTAAGTTTTATTTCAAGTTCTATTATGTAATATTTAAAAATTTATGATTATAGTTGATGTGTAATACTACAATTTATCTATATTATTTATAAAGTTTTATACTATTACTGTTATTTAAAAAAATATGTATATAAAATATGTATATATATCTATGTAATAATATATCTATAGATGTAAATATATTATATTATATAAAATTAATTTAAAATAAATTTAAAAAATTCAAAACAATATTTAAAGTTTTAAATTATTATAGAAATATTAATATTCTATTATCATGATATTTATGTGGGTATCACCAATAAAAATAAAATAAAATGAGATACTCCCATAAATCTCTCAAAATAAAAAATGTTAAAAATACTAATATTTTAATGTTAAGAGATTCAATTGGGTATACTGTATATAAAATTAATTTAAAATAAATTTGATAAATTCAAAACAATTATTTAAAATATTAACTTATTATAGAAATATTAATATTCTATTAGTGATATTTACGTGGGTATGACCAATGGAAATAGAAAAAAATGAGATACTTCCATAGATCTCTCAAAATAAAAAATATTAAAAATATTAATATTTAATGTGAGACAATACTCTCAGAAAGAGTTAAAAGAAGAAAAAATAGTAGCAAAATTCGCCGTCTGTGGGGATCGAACCCACGGCCACGTGGTTAAAAGCCACGCGCTCTACCACTGAGCTAAGACGGCTTCACATTTAGTACTCTAAAATAATTATAAATATTATTGAAGTTATAAGTATTGTTTTCAAAGTGCAACATTGCAATTGCATGTTTTGCAAAGATATACGGCCCAAGATCTCGAGTTTAATGTAATTTGCAGTCGCCCAAATAAGTCTATTAGCTGCTTTAAAATAAAATCTCATACAAAGATGCTAATGGTATTTATTACACAGACATTACAAATAAAATCTCCAGTACGAAGAAATGATATTACACAGACGACTTTTTGTTTGCCATATACAACTCCATTTTATTCACGTTCTGTTTATTTGCCAAATTAAAAAATATATATATCTAACTAATACTTGCAACATCTTGTGTTGACTTGGACAAAAGCCACATGACTAGGCAGCATCAAAACGAGATAATCGTGCAATATTACCTAACAACGACAATGGTCCAAAAAGTAGCTCTGTTTAAGCCACACACTAAAACTCCTCTTAACTTAGTTTTTAACGTATTCGTACGACCATATATAATCACACGACGGCTACAGCAGCCGGACGGCCCAATCCATCACCATACAGACCATTTTTCAACATAGAAACTCTCTGTTTTGCCTTTGGCTCTATCTCCGAAATGGGGGTCACGGATTGTCTCTCGCACGTGCCTAGCCACTTGGCTTGCATGTACTTGTGTTTTCTCCAAGGAGCCAAATGCATTTTCTTTTCTTCCATACACTTTTTAGCCGCCGTGCACAATATCTTTATCAATGACTTTAATCTCTCTGTTTTTCCAACGTATACTTCCGGTAACATTCCGACGAGTCGCTTGTATTCTTCACCGCCTCTCGCCATTTCAAACTCCGCTCTAAAAGATAGCTCGATTACTACCCGAATCTCACCTTTCTTTGAATCCGTTTTCTCCAGGATTTCCAAATATTTATGCTCACCTAATATTTTAGTTAAACATCATGATTAGTCCAACTGTAATATTTATTATTATAGCTTGCTCAATACAGAAATATATACAAAAGAAAGTATTGTCAATATTATCTAGAAATTTCCTATATGATTCCGTTGACGTAGTTTTCAGTATTTGATATAAAAAATTTAAAAAAGTTCCAACAATTCTGTATTCAGACGAAATATCTAGATTTAAGTATCCTAAACCAAAAATTAACTTTAGAGATTTGATTTAGATGGGTTAGTTAAATTTGTACCAGCATGAATATCATGAGATCTTCTCCATTTAGATTTGGAGATAACGCAGTCATAACCGGCGTCTCGGAGACGACGTGAAACTTCGACGCGTAAACAGCTTAGGCAACCGCCGGTCACCGGTCTCCGGCAAACACATAACAAACCCTTTGATCTCACTTCTTTCAACGCTTGCTTTGTTGCGTGTCTAATCTTTGTCTCAATTGAACTTGTCTTATACAGGGTTGCCTACACATTTCATGGTCAAAAACAATTTCGTTAAGAACAGAGACAAACAGTAGTTGTACTTCTACAAAAGCAGAGAGAAGACTACGATCTATTATACCTGAAGCTGTTGTTCTTGTTGTTGCCAAAATGTTCTGTTCTCTTCAGAATTGCAATCGACATCGTTTTCAGCACTAAATTCTTCACCGGCGGTGAAGTTATCAGAGTACGAGTAATCCTCCGGTGAATGGTTTCCTTCGTCGAGAAAACCAAAGAGAACATCTTCGAAGCTAGCCATGCCGTCGAGAAATTTCACGATGTCATCAGAGTTACGCCGATCCATTGCGAGAGAATACCTAAAAGTCTTTTTCTCTTCTTTTTCAAATTAGGTTCAAGAAAAATAGGATTAAACAGAAAGGACACGTATAAAACTATAAATAGAGTCTAAAACCGAAGGTTAGGTGGGACCGGGATAAGTATTGGGACACACATAAGAGATAGGACCCAACCTGAAGAGTGGGAGAAACATAAACAAGGCGCCGCGAACAAGTGGTGTGATGCAGCCTGATGTTGTGTTGTTGAGTTTGTAAGAAGATGAGTCAGATCTGATGGCTAATGTCTAAAGACAGCTAGCTACTTCCGATTTATCTAGAACTTTGTGTCACTGTTTTGGATATTGCTCCATTCTATTTTTTGAGAACCGTTTCAATTTTTCTTTTGTTTTTAAATCTTATAATTCATTTTGCTAAATTAAATTAGTACTATAATCTATATTTAACAGTTAGGTATTTCAACCTACTTTTTCATTTTAAATGATGTCTCGCCATAAATCGAAATTTTTGTTTTTTAATTGATGTATGCATTCAAGCAAAAACAATATTTATTTTAGTAATATGAGAAATTATTTAGTTACAAAAAAGCACTTGCTAGAATCGTCCTGAATCCTGATCTTGGAGATCGGGGACCCACGTGCCCTAAAATCAGACGCAAACAAAAGACATCTACATGAAGGATAACCACACACGTGTCTTTTTGTACTAAACGCCTAATCCTCCTGACTTCTTACATGAGGCCTTGTTTGCCACCAAATCATGCATTAGCCAAAATTTGCTGTAATTTGATTTTTAAAACTAGAAACATTATGCACGGAAACGTAAACAAAACTTATAGGAACATTATTTTGTCATCAAAATACGTCTTTGACCAGATTTATATAATCAAACATATCGAGATGAAACATTGACTTCTCAATGTAAATTTCTTTGGTTTTTAAATTAGAAGCATTATGCACAGAAACATAAACAAATCGAGATTGTTTCACATTGAATTATTTTATTTTTTTTGAGATTATGCAAATATTAAGTACATATGTATATTTGTGAGCTATTAATTTATAAAGAGAATTTCCAAATTAATTTATAAAAAGAATTTCCAAAAGAATTTTCAAATAACAGAGAGGCTTCGGGTATGTAAAGCTTTGGCCCCTTTCTGGCAACATATTTATTGAATGCAATGGTAAACCGGTCCTATTAAGTACCAAAACAACTAAGAGAGTACTATAACAGAGAAGCTCTTGTTACAGTTGCGGTACCAAAGATACTACTGAGACGATACCAACTCAGAGGACCGATAACTGGCTTTAGTGCCTTTGCGGTTCCAGATAGGGGTCGTCTCAATGAGCTTGTGTGGTACAAGCCGCCTCTCCCGCTTGCTTAGCTTCTTAAAGTTATGAACTTTGAGCCTCGCAATCTCAGCTTCTTCCTCGGGAGTCGTCTCTCTTACTACAACTGTTAGACGACACTCGGGCCTTATCATCAATCCACATTTTCCCTTTCCGTGATAAGAGATTCTCTTCTTGAATAGTCCCTTCCCAACAAACGCTTCGGCTGCATCACAAATCAAAAGCTTAGATGAAATATATCGTTCTCCATTTGGAAGTCCAATCGGTGGACTCTCTGGCCACTAATGTATCTTTTTTGATGTAAAATGTGGAAGTCAGGGTCCAGTATCAGAAATATATACCAACAAGGAGACGGTCAGGGTCTAGTCCATGGTTATGAGAAGCGTTTGCTCGAGCTGCGTGGATAACCTGTATTATAATGGATTTAATTCCTTGAAAGCATTGTATCAATAGATGAGGAAAGGCATCAAATTCCTGGAGAGGAGAGAAGACCAAATGCTCCAAAAGTGATAAGGGATTTCTTTATAAGCTCAGAAAGGATAGATTACCCGGTATACAGTCTGCGAAGCTCGTTTAGTTGTGACCTGCAATTGCATGAGAGCATCTTCAACGCGCATGCCACGGACCAATGCTGCAACCAGGTTGACCTTCTTAGGACTCTAAAGCAAGCAAGAGCGGGAACTTTTAATACAGCACATAATAAAATGAGATAGAAACTAATAAATCGAATTGGAGCAGAATCATCTGAAAAGTAAAGTGTTGAAGGAGTAATAGAACACACCTGCTTTACGGCCTTCAAGACAGCCTGAACTTTCTTACGCTTTGGAATAATCTTCTGCTCTTCTTCTTTTCCACTACCCAACAGAGCTGGTGATGACAAAGGTGATGATACAGGCTCTTCACCAGCCTGCAATGTTCTTGAGGTAGAAATTCCCTGAAAATTTTACACCTTTATATCAGAGAAGAATGAAGCAGCCACCAATGAATTTCATACCCAAAAGTTGAGGCTCCCTAAGTTTTCTACAGAAAAGAGGAGTCTTTTCGCCTAATTCACATAGATTATAGATGTCGAAACTCTGTTGTAATATATGCAATCAATTTGCTATATCAAATTAAGGAAGCAATTTCGTGAAAATGAAACAAGAAGCATTACCAGTTGTTGTAGATGATAATACAGTGGTCTTGAAGAGTACGATGGTCTCAAGAGACCCTGCAAGTAACCTAGTTCACCAGCAAAAAAACCGAAAAAAAGAAACTGAATCATCACCCATTTAACTTATAAACATAAACACTATACTAGAACAGATCCAATATAACACCTTCCATGTGAAAGATCCACTAAAACACATAAGATTGCGGAAATGATTAAACATTTTCTAAACCCAAATGACCAAAAACTCAACAGCTTCTAAACATATAGCAATCGCCACCTGATGAGAAATGGGATTCTAAATTCCGAGTCGAAGAGTAATTGGCTGTCGAAATGTGACTGTTCTTCACTCTTCTCCCAACTTGACGAATAACTGACTGTAAATTCCTCTGCCAACCCGCCATAGTTGTCCACCAAAAACCTCGTCTGAACTATCTGATTTTCTAAAAAAGCAAGGAATATGAATCAGAACCAAACGGTCGGCTCAACGGCGGTTCTACGGGCGTACGGGGAACGCATCTGAACAAAAAAAACTTAGGTTTTGCGATGAAGATGATGAGCGTGTGAATACAGAGCCCAATATTAATAAGAACTAGGCCTAAATCATTATCATATTAAGCCCATTACTACTTCATTATCTTACATAAAAATGGTAAAAATATAAAACTGCACCAGCCGGGAATCGAACCCGGGTCTGTACCGTGGCAGGGTACTATTCTACCACTAGACCACTGGTGCTTTTTGTTCAAGTGAACATAAGACATTATATATAACGTTTATAAGTTTAACGTCAATGTAGAAAGTAAAGACATCTCTGTCTTTCTTGGTACGAAAGTCTTCATAATAATGCTTGTTATTATGTATATCCCGAGTATCCATTAATCCTACATTTCTATTATTACCATTCTTGTCCATCATCTTTAATCTTTATAACCTTTTTTGTGATTATATCTACTATGTTTTTAATTGTGATATCAGAGTCATAACAGTTTAAATTTTAACTTTTGTCTCTTTAGAAATATTATGGGTATAAATTGTTTTCTACTAAGTTAGTGTACAAAGTATGCTATGTGGTTGTCATCATTGAATCCAAGCTTTATCTAAAGATTTTGGATGTCATGATAGATATGAATCGAAATATAATATAGCTGAAAGATGAAGTAAATAGTTGAATGAGTGTATAGTTGTAATATAATACGATAAATAAATGTGTAAACATCTAAGATTTATTCTCTATAATAATTCTTGGGATTGTACTACAATCAAATTCAACATAAGAATCACATTGTCTGTCTATACAATACGGAACAGAATAAAAAATACCTTATAACATAACTCTCACACTAGCTTTTCACCGTCCCTGAAGAATAGAACTAGAACTATGGAAGGAATCAGAATGGGAAGACAAGTTCCTTACATCTTGGAACGTGGGATGTTGTTGTCTTCCCTCATCACGCCCCAGCGTGTAACACCTATTCACTCTCTCCAACAAACTCACTTCCCTCTCACCACCATCCTCCACTAATCTCCCTTGTTCTAATATCTGCACCACTTGTCTCATACTTGGACGCACCTTCGGATCAGGATGCACACATAATAATCCTATTCTTAGAGCCATCTCTACTTCCTCGGTCACAAACCTTCCTCTTGCCTTTATTCTCTCGTCTAAACCATCAACCACTCTATCTTTCTCCATTAGTCCCCAAATCCATTCCAAAATCCCTGCTCTTCCTTCCACTATTGGCCTCCTTCCACTCACTACCTCCAACACAAACACTCCAAAGCTATACACATCAGTCTGTGTTGATGCCTTCCCAGTCTTAACCAACTCAGGTGCCATGTAACCAGCTGTCCCAACCACATGAGTTGTACTAGCCATCTCTTTACTAGTATTCTGCAACTTAGCCAGCCCAAAATCACCTACTCTCGCGTTCATATTCTTATCAAGCAACACATTGCTTGACTTTATGTCTCGATGTACCACCTTTGACTCCCATCCTTCGTGTAGATACAACATCCCTGAGGCTACATCTCTTATCACTCTCATTCTTTCCTCCCAACTCAACATCTCTTCGCAATCAAATATCCGCTTATCGACACTTCCATTCTCCATATACTCGTAAATTAATATCAAACTCTCTCCTCCTTTCTTGGACCAACCTTTTAGTCCCACTATATTCTTATGCCTAAGCCTCCCTAAGCTCGAGACTTCAGCTAAGAACTCATTCGTCGCGCCAACACTCTCACGAGGGCTCATCAGAATTCTTTTCACCGCTACATCTTTGCCTTCCAACATTCCTCTATATACCTTCGAATTCCCTCCATATCCGATCATATTCTCTTCAGAAAACCCTTTTGTTGCATCCAAAACGTCTCTATATTGCACTCTGTGAGGCCAATACTCTGTTTCCCAATCTTCCACGTCGTCGTTTAGTCTCTGCCTTCGCCGCCTTACAACGAAGAAACAGATGATCCCAATAACACAAACTAACAACACAGCACCACTAGATACCCCAGCAATGAAGCCTTTAGACTTTAACACAGACTCTGACAATTTAAACGAAGGAAGATTCCTAGTAATCAAAGCATCACCAATGGAGAAATTGGAGTTGCTAAAACTCCATGACAGAATCCTATGGCTCTGCACTAGTTGTCCTGTGGAACCAGTGAATCCCACGAACATATCATCTACAAAAACTCGAGTGAGATTCAAAGGAGCGCTTATGAGTGGTCTTATGGGTTTCCTTGAGCCAGCTCTAGCCATCGTGACATTGATCGCTGATCCATTGAACTCTATCCACACCTGGTAATTCTCACCACTGTTAAGCTTCAGCTCCGTGAATCTTTCACTGTTTCTGCTTCCATAGAAACCAGCAGTTGCAGATATAACGGAATTGAGGGAATTAACGTCGACGCCGACGTGATTGGCATTAACGTCGTTGAACTCTTGGTTTTGGAAAACATCAAATTCAACGCCGAAGATTCGGTTATTAGAATTGCCGTTATTGGTGAGATTGAAGAGGCCGAGATGCTGAGATGAACTTGCGGAGGATGTTCCGGAGAAAGGGAGGAAGACGAAGGCGAAGCCATGGCCAGGGGAAAAACGTTTGTAACGAGCCATAGAGAAGATGAATGATGAGGCAAAAGGTAGTGGCGAGGAGGAAGAGGTAGTGGGTATTCTTGAAGGGTATAGACCACGTCCGATGGTGAAAGTGGTTTTGTTTGTGAGGGTGAGAATCGACGGCGGAGAATCAACGATGGCGGAGCCGATAAGAAGTGTGTTGGTGGTTGTGAAATTGGAGTTGTAGAAGAACTCGATGCATGAGATTGATGATAACAAGAATTGGGCTGTGGCCAAAAAGAGAAAGATAGAAGCTTTAGGTGACATCGAGTTAAAGAAAGATAAAAGAGAAACCTTCGCGTTATGGGAGGAAGAAGAAGAACAGGTTGTCAGAAAAAAATGATTTGATTGAATTGGTGGCAGTGTCTCTTATTGATTTCCAGAACCAATTATTCATATATTGCCCTTTATCAAAATAAAATAAAAAATCATATATATTGTTTGAAACGTAAAGGATCCATTCTAGAGTCAAAATTATTAACAAGATAATATTGTTTAATATATAATTAAGTGTTTGAGGTCGTATTTAAATAACAAAATGTTGACAATTATACAAAACGAGATCCGCTGTGATAATTTGATCACTTATAAATTTTCATTCGTTATTCTCCTAAGAATTTGATATTTTCTTTCTTGTTTTCCTGAAATGAGCCACTTGGAATTAATGGTGAAATAAGACTCCGAATTGGGCTGTCCACATTTATGGGAATGATGAACCTATTGGTCAAAGAAGTCAGCCTTGAATTGTCAAATTCATACATCTTCTTCTGTCTTCTCCTTCGATTCTTCAAACCTGTCGCACATTACTCAAAATTGTCATAAACTTTACCATCATTGTATTAATCGTCAAATCATGTCAAAGGCTTAACAGTTAACTACTTGTTTATTTGTTGACTTCTTAATAAGTCTCATTTCATATTCACTTTAACATAAACATATAAGTACATAAATATTCAATTCAACTTTACAAAACATATATACATATACATAAATATTAAATTCAATTTAACATTAGTTTGATATTCTATATTTCTATTATGTAATCACTTTGGTTTATGAACGGTGGTGTTATAACGATGGGCCAAAAGCTAAAAGAAAAATGGAAAGAGAGCTCTCTTCTCTACTGTCAGTTTGCAGGAAAAGGCAAAGACTTTAACTGGACCGCAAAGAATATAAGGCACGTGACAAACACTGCCTAATCAACAAGAGCGTTGTTCTTCACGCTTCATCAGATTCGAGTGGGCTTAGTTGGAAACTAGAAAAAAGAACGTACGATCACTTTCCTTTTCTCACAATTCTTCACCGCAAACACTCACCCCAAATAAAGGAATCATCAGAAGAAGATTAGACAGAGAAAGGAAAGGTATTTACTATTTACTATAACTTTACATACAAGACAGAATCAAACAGATCAGATCTGGTCTTATGGCGGACAAGGAAGAACAAGAGACGATGACCTCGTACAAACTGTTTTTGAAAGTGATTAGCAAAAGAAGAACATGGGTCTGTTTGTTTCTTGTTGTCTACGTGATTCTTTTGTCATCTTCATGGAATTCTCTTAATTCGATTGTTGATTGGTATGGAGAGAATCATCAGACATCATCTGGTTGGCCTGCGGTTTATGCTTCTGTGCTTTTAGGTGCTGTGTTTGGAGTATTGTCAATGGCTGCTGCACTGTTCATAGCTGTGCCGGCTATTGTAGTGATTTGGATATCAGTGGTAGTGACGATGGCTTTTGCTGGAAAATCGAGGAAGAGAGTCGTGATTGAAGGAAGGAAAGTGACGAAAGAGATTGCTGGTTTTGTGTTTAGGGTTCTGCTTAAAGAAGGAAACTTTGTAGCTTTACTTTGTGCTCTTCTTGCTTACTTTGTCTTCTTTAACTCTTACTCTTCTCCTTCTTCATCTTCATGATTCTAATTTTTTGCATTTGTTCATTAACGAGATCATTTACAACTAATTAATATCACAATCTTTCATCATTCTTGATTTAATAAGATTTAGTTTGTCGAATTAGGAGGGTATCGATCTTCTTTGTTGGATGGATGGATGTGTTATTCTGATGATGTCACAATTGACAATACCAACACGTGAAGTTATTGTCATTTGTTTTTTGTTATGTCTCTGAGGAGCAAAGCAAATTCTTCTTTTGGTCTCTCTCTATTTGTCGGCCATTATGTCTTTTTCCATGGAAGAGCTGGGCTTGTAAGCCATAACATAAGTTTGAGAGCCCATTGGGCTTACAGTTCACAATTGTTGGCTCGCTTGAAATATGAGAATGGCCCTATAAGCTATGAATTAGATAGATTGTGACAACAAAGAAGATGAATTGTGTTTGAAGGAGGAAATGCATGTGATTAGGTATAGTCCAAGATCGAAACTGTTAGGTAAAACCTTCAAAGGTTATAAGTTTTACCAATTTCTCATCAAGAAGGTGCCCAATCCACGTCCATCCTTAGCTTATAGTATATTTTTTACCAAAAAAAATCATTATACATATATACTTTTTTTTATTAACTCTGGAGGTTGGGCCAATCCCCAATTAATCTCCCAAAATTTAGTACATAAGACTAAATTGACTCCGAATTTTCTAATAATACCTAAAATATAATCTCATCTTCCTTTCACCAAACAATAATTCAGTTCCAGACAAAAATCAAATTCAAAATTACACTTGACCTCAAACTTATTCCTACTAACATGTTATCACTACTTAATTCAAGACATTATCACATTTCCATGATCCGTAATGAATAATAATTTATCAAACATCTTTTTGATTCCACTGTCTTCAAATACTATTATTGAGTCTCATTGGTTAACTAAGTTCCGTTTATAATCCATTATATAATAATTTATGTCATGAATGACTCCTCGGAGATGTTAAGAAAAGCTTCACCGACAGCATTCAATTATTTTACTTCTGTCTTATAGAATTTATTATATACAACACTTTTAAAGTTTTGTACCGACATGTGGATGGAGAAAAAAAGAAGATATTACTCAAGATTCGAGTTTCTTTTGGTTAGATATTTTAATTTTAAATTAGTTAACAAGAACACATTGAGAAAATATATAAGTATCTTTGATTGTGATCTGGTTCATAAAGTTTATCAATTGGAATTTATATAATTTTGGCTAAACTACAAGAGATAAAAAGAATGTAACCACAAATGTAATTGTCATGCTTATCTATCTATGCTATTTTTATTATCATAACAAGGTTGACATTTGACAACATCTTAAAATGATGCACAGTAGTTATATCTAGAGATAACAAATATGTTTTCATTTAGTTGATTAGAAAAAAAAATTGTTTTATTTTAGTTGATGTTTTAAGATTTTTATGCAAAATTTAATATATTTTTAGTATTTTTGACTGTTTGAATTCTGCAGATTAATTTTTTATTGGTCAGATTATATTGAAACTTGTGATAAAACATAATTTGTTTAGTAAATATAAAATACTTAATATTTTTTAATATGTTTTATTTATTAAAACGTTATCTTTGATGGAAATGAAATCTATCTAATAATAGCTTTTTAAGGAATTGGTAGTGGACTGGGAGTTGTTTAGTAGGGGAATTCTCAGTGAAGATTAGAAGGATTCAGTGATTCACGGCTCTCAATCACATGATTAAATGAATATAGTATCTCAAAATAATATCTGAATTCATTGATACTCCAAATCACGTGGTCTGTTTTTTTTGCTTTTCATCAAATCTAAATTGAAATTCACTCATTAAGGTTTTCGACAACATATTAGTCTTACTGCCAGATTATTTTCAATGCGTTTTTCTTCTTTGTCGGGTCAAGTTATGTGCTTTTCAACATTTTGTTCTACAAATATAATAATTTTATGAAAACAACCTCTCTAGGAAAATAAAATAGTTTCAACCTACAATATAGAGAGTAAAATCATAATTTTCCAAAGAAGAAAACAAATATTATACCTTGTCCCTTTGGTAGGTAAAATACAGAAAGCTATTTTCTTCTTTCACAAAAGAATATTATAAAATTTGAGTACAGTGAACCAATTAAACAAATATAAATATAAAGATTACATAGATCTATGTCTCTGCTTATTCAATTAATCAATTTATTTTCTGTTTGTTTGTTGCTCTCGACTTTGCCCAAAGCGTCAATGGGAGCCAGTTTTTCAAATCTTGTTATTTTTGAATAAAGGACTAAATTTTCCGTCTGGGTTTCATCAGAAGTTTCAGAGTCATTCAATTCACCGAACAAAGACAAAACTTTTTCTTCTGAGTGGGCACCGACTAAACAAGACTGTTTCTCCAAATCTGGGTTTGATAGCAGCAAGTAGCAGAAGCATGGTAGCTGCGAGGAACAGGCCAATGCTACGAATTCTAGGTTTTTTAATATGTGCAGCTTTTATCTATCTCTCATTCCGGGATTTGTGGATAAATCACAAACGGAAACCCGAGTTAGGGTTTGTGAAACGGAACGGAACTCAGTTCGTGGTGGATGATAAGCCTTTATATGTAAATGGGTGGAACTCGTATTGGTTCATGGACCATGCCGTGGATGAACAGAGTAGAAACCTTGTCGGTGAAATGCTTGAAGCTGGAGCTAAGATGGGTCTCACTGTTTGTAGAACTTGGGCTTTTAATGACGGTGGCTACAATGCTCTTCAGATCTCACCTGGCCGATTCGATGAGCGGGTTTTCAAGGTTTTGATTCTTCTTTCTCTAGTCAATTAAGTCTCCAAGATCTGTGATGTTTGTCTATGATCTCTCTTAAGTTCTTGTTTAATGGAATTTGAACAATGTTGGTCAGGCCTTGGATCATGTAATTGCAGAGGCAAGAAATCATGATGTTAGATTGTTGCTCTGCTTAGTGAACAATTTGCAAAATTATGGAGGGAAGACACAATATGTGGAATGGGCATGGCAAGAAGGTATTGGTCTCAGTTCTAACAATGATTCCTTCTTCTTTGACCCATCGATCCGGAATTACTTCAAGAATTATCTCAAGGTAATGGTCACTTGCTGATAGGAGTGAACAATAGATTTAGATCATTGAGTGATAGTGAGAGCGAATCTAAAGGGTAAAGATTGAATTTTCTGTTTCCTAAATTGCAGGCTTTGCTTACTCGTATGAATTCGGTCACTGGAATAGAGTATAGAAACGATCCCACCATTTTCGCTTGGGAATTGATAAACGAGCCTCGATGCACTACAGATGTCTCTGGCAACACTCTTCAAGTCAGTCACTTATCACTTTGACTCAATTCAGATTGTTTTTTATTCTGTGAAATATTAATGTATGTTCTTGCGGGATCTCAGGATTGGATAGATGAAATGACAGGATTCATTAAATCAATTGATAACAAGCATCTCCTCACAGTAGGCCTGGAAGGCTTCTATGGTCCTACGAACCCGAAAAGGTTGACTATTAATCCAGAAAAGTGGGCTTCGGAGCTTGGATCAGACTTTGTTCGAAACTCTAATTCCTCAAATATCGATTTTGCATCAGTTCATATCTACCCGGATCACTGGTAAGTCCTTTGGAACAGACTCAAGAATTGATTGTACTGAGCTCTTAGAGATCTCTATTCAAGCACTTTTCCACTTCTTATGTGCAGGTTTCATAATCAGAGCTTTGAAGAAAAGCTAACGTTTGTGGTGAAATGGATGCAATCTCACATTGAAGATGGTATGAAGGAACTCAAGAAACCAGTTCTGTTCACAGAGTTTGGGCTCTCAAACCTAAACAAGGACTACGAGCCATCCCAGCGAGATCGATTCTACAGAATTGTCTTTGATGTGATTTACAAATCAGCCAAACGAAAGAAGTCAGGTGCAGGCACATTGCTGTGGCAGCTATTCATGGAAGGCATGGAAACCTTCAACGATGATTTTGGAATTGTTCCACACGAACAAGATTCCATTTATAAATTGATGATTGAACAATCTTGCAGATTGGGCAAGGTCACAGGACGTCGTCAGGACAATAAGTTGAGTGAAATTTGTTCTCACAGACACTGAGTGAATCATATGTAGACTGAATTTTTTTGCACAGTTGAATATGATTCTCATTTTGGTCATTACTATGTACAAGAGTCATATATGAGATTTATTATTTGCTGCATTTTACTTTTAAGAGATCGAAGAGAGAAAACAGAGAAATTTATATTTATAAACCAAAGAAGAAATACAAAAGCTTAGCTGAATTTCATGAACTATAGTACTACTATACCCTAAAATCTAAGCCCTAGAGAGATTTATGAAGAAACTAGATAAAAACTAAGTAGATCTACGTTTAGCCAATCTTGGAGATGTCCTCGTTGAAGTTATCTCGTTCACTTTCTCAGCCTTAATCTCCTTCAATCTCTTCTCCACTGATTCAGATGCAATCGGTTTCTTATTGGCTTTAACCTGTTTGGTGTTGTTGTTCTCTCCAGCGACTCTATCAAAATCATCGGAAAGTTTTCTCCTGATTAGAGGAACAGTTTCCTCTTCTTCATCATCAGAAACGTTTAGATCTAAGAACCTCCTTCGTTTCACTGCAATCGGAGCCGCCGGAGGAGACTCGGAACCAGATCTCTTCTTCTTCGTCATCTTCGCATGACCTCCAGATTCGTGTTTCACAGGGCTAGATTTCTCAAGCTGGGCACGGAGTTTGTTGACGTTACCTTCAATTCGACCTTGAAGACGGAGGCGCGTGAAGCTGAGACCACCCATGGACCAGTGAGCATCCCTCGCCCATGAAAGAAGCGGATCAAGCACAGAACTAGGCGGATCAACCCGGAAAGAGTTGAATTGAGGATTATCAAAGAAACGAGGCCGAGGAAGCCCATTTCCGTAGAACTCCACCGGTCTAATGGCGGAATTTTTCCTCACCGGTGTCATCATTTTGTAAGATTAAAGAAAGAAAACGAGAGAGAGGGATTAGAGAGTATGAGATCGAGGGTGATGAATGAATGAAGTTGGGGATTAGGGTTTATATGGAGGAGATTTTGGCGGGTGTGGTTAATTGGCGCCAGACTCTACCGCGCGGCTTGAAACATTAACTTTGGCGCCTCTTCAATTTTGCTTTCGCGCAGTTTTCTCAATTTATTTGGTTTTGTGAACTTCCGGTTTGTATTCATTTTAGTACGCAAACCGGGAATTTATTTTTTCTTTTTTTTTTTAAAAAAGTACTTTTTCTGTATACGTTACGATTGAATATGCATTTGCTAAGAGCCCACATAAAATTCCATTTGAATTTACGTTCTTTTCATTTATCTTCTTGTTCTTTTCATTTATCTTCTTCTGTAACAAGTTATTCGATACCAAAAAAACTTGGGCGATCCAACACAAAACAAAGAAAAGAAACTCCTCGATGTACACAAAATTTGAGCAATCACATGAAGATCAGAAATTTTGTGTTTAAGAGGAATATTGTTGCAAGTGGCCTTTAGTAAGTTCACATAATATTGTTGCAATGATCAGATGGTAAGTTCACAAAAGACAAGCGCATTTGCATGGTGAGGGATCGAATCCCACTGTAAGTTTATTAAAGAAAGGCGCATTTAACTTTTAGTCTAGTGGCAGATGGTAAGTCCACTAAAGACAGGCGCACTTACATGTTAAGGGATCGAATACCACTGTAAATCCACTAAAGACAGGTGTACTTTCATGTCGAGAGATCAAATCCCGCCGTAAATACACTAAAGACAAACGCACTTACATGTCGAAGGATCGAATCCTAGCTCTGCATAATGCAGGAACAGGCCTTGAGAAAAAGAAAAAAAAAGGAATATTGTAAATAAAAGATACACAAATCATAGGCTTTAAAGGAACATAAATTGAGTCTCACAAGTATACACAACAGACCCAATCTATCGGGCCCAATAAAACTAGGGCCTATAGAGAAATGCAAGAGAAAGCAGCGAGAACAGTTTTTTTATTGTGAAGGATACAAGCAGAGAGGAACATCGCTTCACCATCCTCTGGGAGGTCCTCCTGAGGACTGAACACTCAATCGGTCAAGGAGGGCGTTAAAGTCGATAGGTTGGCCACTCTCCTCCATCCTCTGAATCACCGCCATGACATGGTCTCCTCTGAAACCCATGCTCACGAGCTTCTCTATCAGTTCGCCGTATTTTGATCTCAAGACAGGTGGTGCCCCGGTGTTACTGCCACCTGCCTGCTGCTGTGGGGGAGCGTATCCACCACCTTGTGGACCTTGCAAGTAATGGGCCTGCTGCTGCTGCTGTTGTGGTGGAGGTGGTGGGTATTGCATCCGCCCACCTTCATACATGGCATTTGCATACCCGGCAGGAGGCCCTGAGGGCAAATACCCGTCACTCGTCTGGGGATTATAAGACATCTTTGTCTGCTGAGGAGCCTGTGGTGGTGGTGGTGCACCGTATCCATAAGGTTGCATAGACTGCTGTGGAGGTCCAGAGTATGGTGATTGCATCTGCATGCTGCTTGGCAATGGTTCTACTGGGGGTTGGTTGCTTGGTGGTGCAGGTACGTATGTTGGGTAGGCTCCACTTGACTGCGGTCTGGCCTGTGGCTGGGGAGGCCAGTTTTGCTGGTACTGCGAGAATGACTGAGTTTGGGCCGCGCTTGGATGAGATGGAGCAGGAGGTGGGGGCATGAACTGACCCTGCGCTGGCGGTGCTTGAGGTTGTGATGGTGGAGCAGGAGCGGCCACTGGCGGAGGTGTGTTTTGAAGCTGTGTAGGAGGGGGCATATAATACTGCTGCTGCTGCTGTGGCTGCGGCTGGTGTTGTTGCTGTGGCTGTGGCTGCGGCTGCGCTGGTGGCTGTGGGGCTATTTGGTGAGGCAAAGCAAGTGCAAGCTGCTGATTATGTGCATCTGACGTGTTCTCGCTCTTCTTATGCTCTGGAACAGGAGTTGCAACCCGCTCCTCACCATGTTGAGAGTGAGACGAAGAAGTTGACTCTTTCTGCACAAGTTGAAGCTTCGCTAGCTCTTTCTGAGTATCTGCTAGCTCTTGTTTGTCTCTGAGAATCTGGACTGATCTATGCACCTACGGCAGAACATACATGGTCTCAACATCTATCGCTGATCAGAGTTTTACAAACTAAAATTTAACAAAAAAGGACTCAAACAGTGAATAACACAACACACCTCTTGAAGATGTTTGTCCAGAGATCTAAGCTTCACATCAGCTTCCTCGTGTTCACGAGTCAAATCCGATCTCATTTCTCCAATTGTCTTATCAAGGTTGTAGCAGTAGAGTTCCAACTGAGACAAGCGTGAGCTTATGCCTTCAAGAAAACGCATCATATTATCCGCATACTTCTTCATGGTTCTTTCAACAGTGGCAGTAAGGTCTTGGCTCAAAGAGTCCTCTGGTGGGCTGTAAGAGCTTGTGGGGAAAACCGAAGACCTCGCCATCCTTGTTTTATGGAATTCCTGCAAGCAAATATGAAACAATGAACAAGGACTCGCTCCGTATCATGATCATGGAAGAGTTTCAAATGCAATTAGATTAATCGCCAAGGCCTTTTAACAAAACTTAGTTCTTCATAAGTCGCAACCAGTATAGAAATATAACACAAGGAATGTCCGTCGGTTTTTAATAAACGCATCAGCTTAGTTAAATTTTAGAAATCAGACAAAGATATATCAAATAAGCTTGAGCACTTAATGGGTGAATTCTAATTATCATCCACAAGATGTGAAAGCTGTTAATGGAAGTAGAGGCCAACCAAATAAAGAAGAACGTAGCTGAATAAGCTCACAGCTAAGCCAACAAGAGTAGGATACTGACTCCTAGAAACGTTTTTATTACCCCAATCATTGATCAATCGCTCATCGAGCAAGCCAAAACATTCCAGCAAAATAATCGTAACCACATCAATTCCCAAAATCGAAAACCCTAAAATCCAAAAAAAGCAACTAGAAATCTCCGATCGAGAAAAGTGGAAATCTGAGTCTAACCTTGTTGGAGTTGGTAGCAGCGATCGCAGGATCGGAGTTAGGACCATTAGAGGAGTCCTGGTTGGTGTAATCGTCGTAAGAGCAAAGGATATCATCGGACCCAAAATCGAACCCTTTGGATCCTGAGTTGACCCGACCCGAAGATCCAGACGCCATAGAAAACGAAAGACTGAAAACCCGAATCTGAGAAAGAATCAAATGAAGACAAGCAACAAAGAAAGGAAATCGCTTTAGACTATATTACTCTTGGGAGAAAAGCAAAAGCTGGTTCTTCGTTCTCTTCAAACGCAAGCAGAGAGAGACGCAGGAGAAAAACGTTTTTTCTATCCCTCTAATTTCTTTTATTTTTTTATCTCTTTTCTTTTTGTTACAATTACAAAAGTGTTAAGTGGAGAAAAAATGGAGGTTTTTAGTTCAGACTTGAGATAAGGATGAAGCAAAAGGAAACAGCCAAACCGACTTTCCTCCTCTTTCTATATTCTTATTTGTAATATTTGCCCCTTAATATGTTAATTATTTTGATTTTGCCCCGTTTATTTGGAATTCGCTATTTACAAATACCTTTAATATAAAATATCGTTCCTTGTATAACAAAGGAGATACGTCTCAATTCACTCATCATAGCATGTTATTTAGAACTAATAACTTTCAGTTCGTGAAGCTTCTGCGAGCTTGGAGCGAATCTCAGATTTGTTTCTGTTTCTAATCCATCTAATCTTCGTTCTTTCATCACTTCAAAGATGTATAGAAGATCCGGTTCTCCGAGGTGACAAAACATGTGTCCGATTCAAAATTTACTAGAATCGTAGATGAAATCGTCCAAGGGAAGTTGGAGTTAATCTGAAAATGCAGATGGAGAGCCTTTTTGTTTGATGATAGTGGCTACACAGAAGAATATGGTGATTTTTTTTTTCGGTAAAGGAATATTGTTATGTTTTTTTTTGGTTTTAGAATATGGTGATGTTGACTTATAAGATAGATTAGATGATGAATTTGGTGGTTGATTCATATGGAGAGGGAAAAACAGAATCCAAAGTTTGGATCTTTTTTAGGTGGGTTTGAGGAAGACATATAAGAGATTGGTGTTCTTTGAGTTTGATGTTTCTATGGATCTCTTGTCATAAAACTGAAAGTGACAAGACGATAGTTTTGGCGTTCTTTGAATCCATAATGCCTAAAATTGATAGTTATTCCTAAAGGTGTTTCCTAGACGATGTTAGGAATCTTAAGTTAGTCAAATTTGTTCTTTTAATCCACGATCATCAGTCTGCATTCGAAGAAACTTCTTAGGAGGTGCTTTGGTCTTGGGCTTGGTCTTGTTGCATGTTGTACCAAAAACGTAAACCGGTAATGAAAACAAGATGGGAGTTAAACCAAGTTTAGGCTAATTATATAACTTCTTGAATTGTCGTAGAATGTCTAATAAGATGTTGACTTCTCGGCATAATCAAATGATTCGCAATAAGATACGATTATGGAACAAGTTTTGGCCGGTGAAAAGGTAAAAGATTCCTGGACAAGATAAGGAGAATGCGCAAACGATAAAGGCCCATAAAAAGTAATTTTAATTATTAGCAAGTAGGAACCCATCCCTAAAGAATATATAGCCGCAAAATCAGTGCTTTCATTTGCATCCATACATCTTTAATCTCAACATTTTATTAATCAAGTAGTGAATTATATAACTTATTAGGATCATAGACGTCACCATAAGGTTCTTAGTACAAACTACAATCATGGCTTTTAATATTCTATTGCTATGTAAACTTCTGTAAGCAATGACGAGACATGATTTGAGATTGTCATGTAATGTCTTCATCAAAGTATAAATTTGTTCATAACATTAAATTTGACGTTAAACCAGAAATCCATTTGTTAAAGATCGTAGCCACAAACAAATCAGTTTTACATCAATTTGCATTTAACGTTTTTTCTCGAAAAGCAAATAACATCCACTTGTTCAACGCCTCTGTCTTCCCGTCATGCGTGTTTCCACCTTATCAAAACTTATCTCATGAGCATAACAGTAATATAAAAGGGATATAATTGTCCAATATAGAAGCTGACTTATCATTCTCAAAACACCAACTCAGAGTTGCATCAATGTCCGAACACGTGGATGGGTCCATTTTCATTTAAAGGATCTTCTAATCTACCAATCTGTGGTTCTAACTCCATTTCTTTTCTTTTTTTTCTCTTGACTATTATAACCCTTAATTTTCTCCACGCAGACTATTTTCACTATAAGAAAATCCATATTTCTTTCTGCAATTGACACAATTAAAACATGGTTGAAAATTTATAAAAAGGGCAAAAACGGTAAGATAAATGATCGCAAATGGTCAAATAGTATAATTAAACAATCTTGCCGTTGCGTATATAAGCCGTCGACTATAGAAGCAAAGACCTCAATTTCTTCCTACATTTGTCTACGGTTACAGATTTTATTATTAAACACAGAGAAACGAATAAAACAGAGTCCACGAATATTTTGGAAATTTGTGAAGATCGAGACATGAAAAAATCCGGAATCATCGTAGCTTCCATCTCTACGGCCGCTTATGCCACCGTCGCTTCCACCAACACCTCCATATCATTCTCTTCGCCGGAATCTAATCTTTCCCGTCAGGTATCAATAGCATTAAGTTCCTCTGTTTCTTTTGCTCTGTATAAAGTACTCGTACCCTCGAGCTATTGAACGATAAAATGTCAATTTTATCAAATTATGAGGTTTTGAGAAGAGAGTTAAAGAAACTAAGAGGTTTTGTTTTGGATTCGGATTTGGTGACAAATTAAGTTGATTTCTGTGACTAATTTTTAATTAGGAATCAAAGGAAAAACAGAGGAAGAAGAAGGGTTCAGAAGATGGAGGAGATGAGAAGTTTGCTCCAAGGTTTGATGGGTTAAGATTTATCGAGACGCTTGTTACTGCTCATCGATAGCCTTCCATTATACTGATCTGATCAACAACACTGATTTTTAAAGTCTCGAATTGTTATCTGTGGATCTTTCTTTCTCACTTCACTAAAGTAACTTTGATTATTAACTGTACGATTCACAGCAAGAGGCGTGGTTCACGAGATTCATGTCTATTTTGTATGTCATCTTAATTATTGGACTGAACTCATAAGGCCTTTAGAGATGAAGTCAGCCCATTTATGATGTGTAATGAATGATTTTCATGACAATATAAACAAAATCCAAAACAATTACATCAGAGTGCTCATGATCCACGACAAAACTAACATCGGAATGTGATAATATATATAAAAAACAACTGTCATGGCGTAAGACACATATAATAAGTCTTTACTCTTTAGACGAGGCAAAACAAGAATATTGTTATTAGGGAAAATGCGAAGCCATACACGAGAGGGAACAATGCATAAGATGATAAGAAGATGATGGGGCTCTAGCGACTAGAGTCGTGCTCAAGGTAATAAGGTTACAAAGACATTGATAAAAATACTTGCAGTAACAAGTATAAATTTTTCTATTTAATCATAATTAGTTTTTTTATTCTTTGTCAGGTTGTGTAGATCTCCCTGACTTGAACATTTCTCTGTAATTTATAAATAAATTTGAAATTTCAACAAAAGAAAAAAAAAATACTTGCAATATAATTTTGTATAACATATATTAATAATACAAAACAATTTATTTTTGCTAAAATATAATATTTATCCTTTTAATTTTGATTTTTTTTAAATCACAAAATTTGCAGAGTATATTTTTTTTTCAACTAGTTATCTTATGATGATTAAACCATATTTATATGATGTGAACGATAATAAATAACATTTAAGATCAATTTTAGATTCGTTAAACTTCTTTCAGAGAGATAGTTGGAAGAAGATGGGCTATAGTTCTTGAAAAAACTTTTAATTCCCGAAAAAATATTTACAAATATCATAAATTAGTTAATTTTATAAATATAAAATCGAAAACAATAATAATATATTATTTTTGAAATTTAGGAGTCCAGAAAAATATATTTCTCTTAGGAGGTTTCAGGTTCAGCCGAATATTTTTTCTTTTTATTCGTAGACATGTTGCTAGAAGGGACTTCGCCGCAATCGAGACCTTTTTGGCCTTCTTTACACATATTTGCGAATATTCCGGGAGGAAAACGACCGTGAAGATTGATGTAGCTGAACATTGTTAAGGCACAATCTGTCTTTGCATCATTAAGAGCTTCAGCTAATGGACAAGCAAAGTCCTTGAAGGCAGAGCAACATGCTTTGGCTTGATAGTTTGGTCCTTTGCATTTACTCGTTATGATTGTGTAATTCATGCTCCCAAAATCTTTTGTGCACGGTCCTAAAATGTTAAATAACACATTATCAATTTAGTATTGCTTATTAGGATTAGCTCTAATGAAACATGTTTTAGAACACACTAATTCCGTCTACACGTTTTATGTCTTACTTTCCTTTGCCTGAAGAAGAGCTCGGCCGCTTGTGGTTGTGTGTGCCTCAAATTCATCAACTGCAAATACAAATTCTTTTAAAATAAATCTAAGATATTAAACAAAAACAATAAACTATAAGTTAGACAGTCGTAAATTACGAGGGATGTAAAGAGACAAGGCGAATCCAAACAAAAGGAAGAATGGAAGAAGAGAAAGCAAAGAATGATGAGTTATCTCCATTTGATTGTTAAAGTTTTTCATTTTTTTTTTTTTGAATGTTTTTCTTAAAGAGTTACAGGAAAAGGAAAATAGAAAATTGTTCCGGATTTATCGGATATTCAATTAGAAGAAACAATACAAATTTGTGGAATACCAAAACAAGATAACTATCTACTATTTTAATCGATTGAGAAAGGCCATCAAATTTGATAAAGAGAACGAATGAATATATTAATTTTGGATCAACTACCACTGTTTTAATATCCATAATGTATTGGGAACCGCCCAATTTTTGGATCATTTCTTCTGATCGTAGAGGCAACTTGCTCCAATAATTTCGTATGAGAGTTTGAAAACATTATCACGAACGTGTATGTGTGTATATTATTATATATGCATTCTTCTTGAAGAGTATTTATATATATATATATACATATATAAGTTTACAACTGCATCCAGTTCTGTTATTATTGATTGAAAAAGTGGAATATATGATAAATTCTGTCAATAACTAATAACTTTGTGGTTGTCTCAACAACAAACATCATAGGGAGAATTTTTTTGTTTACTCTATTTGAAATGAATAAAACACCACTTTTCATATTTTTTACTTTTACAAAACGTGATTTTGTTATTAATCATTTGATACATTCATTAACTTTTCACGTTTTAAAAAACTTTGCAAGAGCCGAGTTGCTTTTACTCTGGTAGTTAGGATAATCCAGCTAATGACTTAATATCAGGGTCGATTCCTACCCGCTGCATTATGATAGTTTAAAAAATGAATTTTAGGGGTAGACTTTAGGTTATAGATGAGGCCTTGTCGATCTAATGTTGACAAAAAAAAAAACTTTGCCAGACGCATAAACATGTTTCGATTTAACATTTATTTAGTTTCCAAACTTTAAAATTTTAGTAGTGATCTTGTCCGTAATATTAGAAAGTTTTCTAGAAATTTGATGTTTGTAGATTTTTTTGCTATTAAAGTGATTTTTTTCTAATATAAAGAAATCACTAAATTGACAAAATAAAAATCATTTTGTTGTATATATGACTAGTGTGTTAAAAATACAACTACATAAAACAACTCTTGTCTCTTGAATATCAACAGTCTGTAGCCTTAACTTAGTTATGTCTTATGGAATCATTTAGTTAGCTGGAGAAGATTCAAAATAGGATTAACAAATGGCTGACTTAGTGACTTGTATCCAAAAGGATTTTAGCATTATCCAATTCATGTCTTTTTAATTTGAACCATGCCATCTACGTTATCAATATTTGAAAACATTTTTAAAATTCTGTTCGTGTAGTGACGTGGAAACACAAAAATACAGCTTTTTTACTTATCGATTTTTAATTGTTGATATTAGTTTTCATTTATATTGGTGAGCATTGTTGATGAGACATATTTTTCATTAATAAATATGACGAAGAAGGTCGGATGCAACCAAATCAGTGATGGGTTTAGATGATTGTCTAACTTTTTCTTTGAAAATGATTCATCTGAGGTACAAATAAAATATACTTTTACCAGTCCATCTAGCGGCATGTTTTTTTCTTTATTATTTAGAAAAAGTGAACCACTACAGAATACTATCATTACCGCCTGGACAATTAGACACCCAACCCGTAATCGTAACGATCCAATTGCGAGAGCGGAGCTCTACCAACTGAGCTATATCTCCCCGAGCTAAGTGGAGCATGCATGAAGGAGTTAGATCCTTTTTATATTCTTTTCTTTGGCGCAGCTGGGCCATCCTTAATTTGAACCAGAGACCTCGTACATTTTATATATCTATATATTATGATTATCTAGATTGCACATATAATTTGATGGCGCACGAGATTGTAAACTAGCTCTATTGTAATTGACCATAAATTTGTCAAATATCTATGTTAGCCCTGTGCATTCGGATATTCGGGTCGGTTCCAGGTACTACTTGATTGGATCTGGGTATTTCGGGTATAGGATTTTGGTACTGGTTTTGGAACCGAGCACTATTCGGTTCGGGTCTGGTTTGGGTCCTTTCGGGTTTGGGATTGTTCGGGTCCACAATTTCCATACCCATTTAAGGACTGAAATCAATTCGGTTTGGTTCTGGTTTCGGTTCCGGTATAAAATTGTTAAGGAAAAAAAATTAAGTGTATTATATACCTAAAAATACCCAAAAAATTTGAGTATTCGAATACATTTTCAGATATTCGGGTACATTTTCGAGTATTCGGGTACTTCATGTACCCAAATACCTAAAATTTTCGGGTGTCCATTCGGGTATTCTGGCATCGGGTAATACCCGGATCCGAACCAATATCCGCGGGTACTCTATACCAAAACTTGATAGTTACTTTTTCTTATACTCGAATTGTACCCAAATCCAAAATTTCGGGTCGGTTTCGGATTGGTTTTTCATGTCCAGGTAATGATAATCTATCATCATGAGATTCATACATAATGGTAAAGATTTACAACAAAAACTAAATTAAGGCAGTGTTGTTTTCAAAGAGTGAATTTTGGGTTGCTTATTGCATTAAATATATACTCTCTTTTTTTTTTATAATTGATGTTTTATGTTTTTCACACTTATTAAGAAATCATTAATTGTTTTACTTTTTCTAAACAAAATATAGTTTATCACAAATTCCAAAATAGTTTAACCAATTACAAATCAAACTGCTGAATTTAAAGAGTCAAAAATATCAAAAGTGCAATAAATTTTGCATAAAAATCTTAAAATATCAACTAAAAAGAAACAAATTTTTTTTCTAAAACATCAACTAATAAAGTATAGAGAGTAATTGAAATTAATTAATTATGGTGTGGTGAATTTCACGGGTGTTGTGTTCCAATGGCTCATTGATTCCGTGACGTGTAACCTAATTATATTTGTGGTTTATAAACTATACAACTATTGGTTGATAACGCCTTTTATTATGGCTTTAATGCCAACAAAAGAAGGCTTATTATTCTCCAGTTCTAATCAATTAAGCAACATACAAAATTGTTATTGACGTACTAACTCACTCAGCACCTAATAAATACTTCATCTGTTTTCTTTATTTATTTCATATTACTTGATATTTTAGGATTTCTATGCAAAATTTATTGTGTTTTTGATCCTTTGAATTCTGTAAATTGATTTGTGATTAATTAAATTATTTTGAAATTTGTAATAAAACATGTTTTATTTAGATAAAGTTCAAAATTTAATGATTTTTGAAAAAATCTAAAAGATGAAATATAATGAAACAGAAGTAATTATAACAAATTTTTAAGAAAAAAATAACCATAAAAAGCAATGTACTGAAAATTCATAAAAATGGTAAGATGGCTAGTGTAACGGTGCAGCCAATAAATGCCACGTCGTCGAGCTTTGGGAAGTATTATGTTGCCAGAAACACAAACTGCCAACTTCGTTTAACTTTTTTTTTTTTTTTTTTGTAGAACCAAATTCTTGTCATCTAATAATATGATATTAGAAACTTGAACTTTTTTGGGTTTGATGGTTAGTATACTCTGACTAATAATATTGAAATCGATCTAGTGGTGAACCAAAAAAATTTATTAGTTTTAGTTAAATAGTTAAATTGCAATTATCTGTCGAGTACTCGATGGTTCCGACTTGGAAACATTTAGTTCGAATTTACATAATTTCAAATAGAAATGTAAACCCAATACAAAATTTTAATTATTTACCAGAATTGGATTTTACGTAGTTGATATTTGATAGGGTTTGAAGTTAGATCCATTGATTAAAACAAATTTTTATCAAATAAAATATATGATATTGGGATAAACTTATGGGCCAATTTTGCAATTTCCAACTTTTTATTCCCTTCAAAAGTCAAGAAGAATTTCCAAGTTTTGTCAACATTTTCAATATGGAACCAGAATAATTATTGCTTGTATAAATATCATTAGTTGTAAATAAAAATTGGTTATATTATCTTTTGCCCACTTATATAAAAACGATGCTATCCGTTGCTGACCTTTTCATAAAATAAAGATAGAGGCTTAACTCTTAAGAAGTAAAAAGGAAAAAGAACGGCATTTCGTAGGTCACTTTATCTATTTATTTTTATTTTTAATTAGGTAGACGTTTCTTCACAAAAATCATAACTTCTCCGGATTTTAATTTTCTCCACCTTATAAAATAAAAATAATAATTGTGTGTATGTGTGTATAATATAAGGTCTCGTGCTTCTGCACCACTCTCGATCTATTATTCTTACCCATTCTGTTTTCTTTTAACCCAAATCATCTTCTTCTGCCATTGTTGACACACAAAGTTACTACACGCTCTCTCAAGTTTCCAACGGCTTCACAGAAGAGATCGATTGGTACTTATAATCTCTTAAAAGCGTACGTATATATTTATATATGTTGTTGTGTTTGTATATATGAAGAATGAGTAGATCTGTATCGTTTTTGAGTTATTATGCACAAAGATTATCTTTTGCTACATACTTTTTCAGTTTTTAGATCATTACATGACTCGAGTCTTTGTGAGATTATTTGATTAGTTGTTGTTATCACTTGTTTTGTTTAATCAACCACTCTGTTTGTTTAATTATTTACTTTTTCTTTTTCTTAAATGATAACGTGCTTTGGGATTATGTGAAAACAGAGCAAAGCTTTGAAACTGAAAGTGATTAGGTCAAGTCTTCGTAACTCGTACTTATTAAAGATCCTTACTTTTTTTTTCTGTTCCTCCAAATATTTGTTTTGTTTAGTATATTTAAAAAATCGATGTGGTCGAAGAAAAAACAGGATCGATCAGATTGAGTATGTGGAATTCTGACCAAGTATGTAATGACCAATATTGATAATATTCTTGTATTATGATGATTATGTTTTGTTTTCATATGGAGCATCATTGATTTCCATTGGAATTAACTGTTTAGTATTTGCTCATTAGGTGAAATGTCATTAACTAAGTAAACGACAGGTCAAGTAAATGTGTTTTGTTTTTTGTTTTAGTAAAATGGAGATAGAAAACGAAGACACGACGATGAGTGATTCTGGAGGAAACTTCGACTGTAACATATGTTTGGATCAAGTTCAAGACCCAGTCGTGACTTTATGTGGACACTTGTTTTGTTGGCCATGTATTCACAAGTGGACTTATTCTTCAAACAATTTAAGACAACGCGTGGATCAGTATGATAACAAGAAAGAACCCCCAAAATGTCCGGTCTGCAAATCCGAAGTGTCTGAATCTACGCTTGTCCCTATCTACGGCCGAGGACGGAAAACTACTCAGTCTAGTTCAACCATACCGGAGAGACCACCTGGTCCGGTTTATGATTTGAGAGGAGTTGGTCAACGTTTAGGAGACGGAGAGAGTCAACGGTACATGTATAGAATGCCTGATCCGGTTATGGGTGTGGTATGCGAAATGGTATACCGGAGACTATTTGGAGAGTCTTCGAACAATGTTGCAACGTTCCGAGACAGAAGTCTCCGGTCGAGACGACGGACAATGCAGGTTGAAGAGTCATTAAGCAGAGTCTACTTGTTCTTGCTTTGCTTCATGTTTATGTGTTTACTTCTCTTTTAACAGTAAGCTCCAGTCCCATTTATACATATAGGTATATACCAATTGGAATGAGTATACGCATATGTATAATAACAGAGTATATGTGTAAGAGTGTGGAATTGTGGAAATGATGAGCACATAATAAAAAGTCGAAGCAAATAAACAACATCATTTGGATAATGTGAGAAGATGAGAGAAAGCATGGACAAAAGAAAAAGTGAGGCTTATCTTGAACTCAATAGATAGATGATAGTGGCTTTAGAATGTGAGGCAAATGGTGTTGCTTGTGTCGGATTACAAATCGCTGAAAACAACAAAATACTTTTATAAGGGAAAATTGGGGCCCTAGATTTTATTGATAACGGTGAATACTACTGATAGATACAGGAACACGAAAACAATTAAATTAATAAAGTTGGTTGTTTTTTGGTATGGGTCATTGTTTCATTCATTAATCATTAGAAAGTGTTGTAAAGAAATATGACAAAGCGAGTGGAGTACATTGGCATGGAGTTAGCTGTTTCATTAAAAGCATAGAACAGTCTGAGATGAGTTATGGGGTCGGGTCCGCACAAGACAAGACAACCCCTAATTCATGGGTTCCAACTTTAAATTTGTAATTAATTTTGCATATATTGGTTTAGGTTGTGTAAAGTTGGAATCTTTATTGTCGATATTCATTCAGTTTCAATCCTAAATCTGAATAATATAAAAGAAAATAAAGGCAAGGTAACAAAAAAAAAAACAAAAAAAGTGAATTGGGCCTCAATAGTAACCAAAGCTAGTAACAATGCAAATGTAAATTTACAGACATCTGTAAAATGCGAAGCCCTTATTTACAGAATTGGAGAAAATGAGTGCTGTTTCCTACATTATAAATTTATAACTCCACTCGGTAGAAACGAACGTGTTTCATGAATTGCACTCTCTCCTCCTGCATTATCCACATTTTATATTCCCATTTACCAACAAGTAATAATATTACAAGACAATAATAATGGATACTTGGGAGAACAAAATGTTACCTGAACCTTAACCTGACCGGACTCGTCAGGCTTCTGTGGAAAATGAAATCCTGTTGAGCAATTAGTTAACTTCTCCGGATTTTTCACCCATGCTTTTCTACCTTCACTTACTTTCACATGGAACCTCCATGTCTACCACATCGCATAATAAGTATGTTAGATTCAAACTAGATAAGAAAAGGGCTCTCCGAGTGACTTGAGTGAATCATACACATACCTGAGAAAGCGGAAAAGTGTCTCTCTCAATTTCATTTCCTTCGATATTTATTCCAGTGCCTTGGCATTCTGGACAGAACACTGAAAATATTTGCCAGCTCACATCGTTCGACAATTCATTCCACTTCACACCACTCTGACCACTCTGATGTGTGCATCTCTTTTTTCCTTTACCACTCACAATCTTGCTCCCAAGTATTTCACTCTCACAGAAGAGGAACCAGTGTACAACACAAGACACGTGAAATAGGTGGAACGCCCCTAGGAGGTTTCTGCTGCTGCACGCAAGGTTTCCTGTCTTGAGGTTTAGGATTGCTGCAGCATCTTTCCCTGGAAGCATCTTTTGCTTACAGACTTCGCATATTCTTTCAGAAAATATCCGCTGTTGTCTCCTCAGCTCCCGTCGTACTGATTTGTTCTTCGTGACTCTTTTGTTCATGAGATCATCATCATAATCAGCTACTAGAGCTCTTGAAGAGTTTGAATTACCACCTGAAGAAACTTCCTCAGAAGAGTCATACTGTTTACATAGAGATTCACTGGTGTCTTCTGGATCCGAAAAAGACTTCTTTCTTTTTCTGCCACTGTCCTCACCGTTTCCGGAATATGCTGACTGAGTAGATGCGAGAAGACGGCTTGGATCGTCGAGCAAACCCAGCCTACCCAAATTGTAGAAGTAGGAGAATGTGACAATAGCAAAGTCATGCTCAGGGACCCTAGCTTTCTCATCATCTGAAGGACCCTCATCTCCTAACCACTCGCACCACAATTTATCAATCCCAGTTGTACGTCCTTTCGTTTCAAACAACCTGGCAGCTATTCGACCAAAACCAATGAACGTTGCTCCCACATCAAGAGTTTTCTCCTTGATTAGCAAACGAGAAATTACAAGATTATCTGCACAGTGACTAGGTCCATCATCAGTAACGGCAACAGGCTGATAATCTCCACCTGATTCACTTGTTCTGTTGTGATCATACGTGACAATAGCAAATCTTTCATCGTCACTGCAATACTGCAATGGACCGGGAACATCTTCAGCATGAGATATTTGAGTTTTCTCTTCTTCTCCGGTTGAGCTGTCGAAGAAAAGGACACCATCATTAAAAGGCCAAGGATTCGCTCCAAACAATGTGATCTTAGCACATGCTAATCTCTCCTTGTGAAGGTTTCCATTCAAGTGTCCAAGCAAAATTGCGTCGCTGTAACAGGGAGCAAGACACAAAGTGCAGAAGAATATGAAGCGCTTCCCATCTTCACGTAGCTCAATGTACGTGTGCCCTTGTGCCCTGAAATTCTTCAGAGTAGTTCTCGCTAATTGCTCTTTCAAACTAATAGCAGTCTTTGGTAACCCTAATTCTTTCCTCTCAGCCATTCAGAGATCCAGTAGATACAAACAACTTCACGATCTAAAATATCCTAAAAGAAAACCCCCAAATCCACAATTCTCCTACGCACAAGAAACCCTTAAGTTTCAGAGTCGAAACAAACCCTAAGAAGTCACAATTCCACTAGTACGTTGAAGCAACGCAATCTTCAAAATCGGAAAGAAGAAATTCACGAAACTTTCTTCACCAACAATATTACTAACCTAGACAAAAGACTACACACGAAGCTACAAGGATCACGGCTTCGATTGGATCTCGAAATTCAGATGCAAAGAAAAAAAAAACCGCGGAACTACCTAGAAGAGTCGAATCAACAGAAATTATTTCCACGTATTCGAGGCGTACTCGGAATAGAACTTCTGGGGAATCGTTTCATTCGTACACCGGCAAAAAGGTCAACGCGAGCCATGGAACGATGAAGCTGGAGAGAAGAGCACGAGGCCATCGCCAACATTTCCATGTCTATCACGCGAAACTCGCGAAGCTAAAACCCTCTCAGAGGAATCAGACTTGACGGAGAACGAAGAAGAAACGACGAGAAATTGAGTTCAGAGCAACAATGGTTGTTAAAAAACAAAGAAATGTTAACCGAAATTGAAGAAAGCTTTTCCTCTACTCTTGAAAACTAAATTATTGTATTTATTATTCACGGAAAGAAGGTGTGCGTCTACTATGATCCGTTGGATTTTAGATGGTTAATTAATCAACGGTTGAGATCTATTCATGAGTTTTTATTATAGATGTGGAGATTCGAATTTCAGGAAACTAGATGCTCTTATCCCGAGGAGAGTCTCGCCAGATGTGGATAAACTTCAACATTAATTAATGTTAGTTTATTTAATTAAATAATTAGATGAGAAACTATTTCCCTATTCTTCTATTTGACTCCCTTAACTTTCTATATCTCAGACATTCAACCACTAACTTTCGTAATCTTATAATATAACCCAATGATTTTGCATGAGTAAAACATACGATTTTATTTGTTGTTTAGCATCAGTATTGTCTCTTAGCAATTTCGAATAGAGTAATGTTTTTAATTATTGTTGTTTGGTGTGTAAATATTGGTTTAGTTCCATCTGGGTCATTATTCATTTTCGGCTTAAGAAGGTAACCAAGTGCAGCTAGGACTTGGACTCGAGATACGATAGGGCTTTATAGGCCCAAGTGAAAAAGCCCATCTAAGAAGTTGTTAACGGCTTTGTAACGAAATAGAACGAAAACGAAAACAGAGCATTTTCTTCATTTCAACCTTCGTTCTGATTCTCACTATAAGATCTATGACTAAAAATCTCTCTCTTGTAAGCTCAAGGAAATATTCATTGTGAAGAGACAAGATCAATCCTACTAAGTCATCACTTGCTGTCAGATTGTCCATGAGTTCTCAACACGAGTCTGTTTTTGGTTTATTACAGATCTTCACCTTAATACTTAAACATCTTAAAAACTGATTCATATCCGGTTTCATTCTACAAGGAACTTTTCTTTTTGTTGATCAACACGCAATACTGACAAAAGAAACTACTTAGCTAACTCCTCAACCATATTTTGAAACTAAGCTCTACTACATTTAGTTTATAATTTTGTATTTAAAGTCAAAAGTATGGTGTAAACTGGAATAAGGGGGAAGAAGAATGATTCTGATTCTGATGTGAACTGGATAAGATTCGAAATTCATCTAATTATTTTTTCATGTGAATCAGTTGTCTTTTTCATTTATACTATTCATATATTTATATTTTTTGACTTTATCACCCTTCATTACACCTCGTTCACATTCTATTATTGCCCAATTATACCTAAACCAATAACTTTATACAAAACTAGGAATACCAACCATAAATAAAGTACAAATTGGCGTACATTTTCTAATTAAAATGTAGTGTCCAGTGGTTGGAAGCAGTGAAATCTTGAAGTGAAAACTTTGCTAGCATCATTTGATATGAGTGCATACACCAAACAAATCAGTCATGTCTATTTATATACATTTTTGTCACTGCGCTTTAAATACCACCCAGTCCCTATATATAATCATTTTTGTGAAGACCGTAATTGACGCTAGAAATATACACTTTATTTAAAAATATCATAGCTTTAAGAAAGTTTCAGAAATGTAGGGTTGTATGATACAAAGTGCGTGTATTGTGACGAAACAATCAACTCGTGTAGATCAACTTTTGAAATTAGATTCGAGCCTGAGTGACAAATAGTTATTAGTATACCTAATTGCCCCACCAAAGTTAATAATAACAACAAAATATTGTCATTAGTAAAGCTAAAAAGGCTGTTGTTCGTTGCAGCATACGAATTAGCGCGAAAACCGTTACCATTATTATTATATATGTATTTATAAAGAAATGATTGATGCGTTGTACACACGAGATTGGTCCTCAAGATTTCGTTTGCGTAACATATCCATTACTCTATTCAATTATTAATTTTAAACAGTCGGAGTTGTATGAACAATGCATTAAAAAAAATAATTGTCTTTTACATATATCAATAAATGACATAAATCATATAAACATGAAAAAATGAAGGAAAACAGAGAAAAATAAAGATAGAGCCAGAAATGTTAACGGATTTCTCTTCTCCTCCACAGAATCTCCGGGAAAAATTCAACGGTCGAATCTTGTAAATGACTAAAACACCCTTTTAGGTCCCCTGACAATGACTCGCTGGATCGTGCGAAATCGACGCCTTAACTGTCGGTGGGTCCCTATTCCTAATGGCATCTTACCGTAAATAAAACCAATGCCGCAGGGTCTAAACTGTCACAACTCTATACAAAAAGAGAAACCAAAGAGAAAAGCAGTTTTTTTTCTTCTATCTTTTTAATTTGTCTATATATTACAACAACACTGACTTAATCAATTGCACACTTAAACTCACTCACTCAGTCTCTCTCTCTCACTGTCGGCAAATTAACTTCTTCACTTTGCCGGTCCGGGAAAGCAAAATGCAGCTCAATCCGGTTATCTTAACCACACTCTGCATGGTTGTTCTGCAGCTTCTCATTGGCTCGTCCGCTTTGGCTGTGACCAAACGTCACGTGTCCAGAGTGTCAAATGCTCATTGGCTTCCCGCAGTCGCAACCTGGTACGGAAGTCCCAACGGCGATGGCAGTGACGGTAATTATAACACTAACACACATAATTAACACTCTAATGATAATTCAAAACTAGAAACTAAAAAGTATCGAAATTGGGCTTCAAATACAATGTAGGAGGAGCGTGTGGGTACGGTTCGCTTGTGGATGTGAAGCCATTCCATGCAAGAGTTGGAGCTGTGAATCCTATTCTCTTCAAAAACGGTGAAGGTTGTGGTGCTTGTTACAAGGTTCGGTGCTTAGACAAGAGCATTTGTTCCCGGAGAGCTGTTACTGTCATTATTACCGATGAATGTCCCGGTTGCTCTAAAACCTCCACTCACTTCGACCTTAGTGGAGCCGTCTTTGGCCGTTTAGCTATCTCCGGAGAGTCTGGTCCTCTTCGCAACCGTGGACTTATCCCCGTTATTTATCGCCGGTACGTTTATATAATATTCTCATTATTTTCGTTATTACTTAATGTCTAGTCTTTTTCAGTAACTAACTCGTGACAGTGTACGAGTAGCTTTAATAAATAGGAATTATATTAAACAAGGTTAAAAAATTATATACTTTTCACAGTGGAGAGTGTGAAAGTATTAAAGAAGAGGGAACTTTAACGGCGATCTCTGTTTTTATAGTCCCAATAAGATTTTGACCGTTGACCAATTGATCACACACGATCTCTCTTTTTTCTCGCTAATATTCTTTTCTTTTTAAAATTAAGGACTGCATGCAAGTATAGAGGGAAGAACATAGCGTTCCATGTAAATGAAGGATCGACTGAGTTTTGGTTGTCTTTGCTGGTCGAGTTTGAAGATGGAGAAGGCGACATTGGCTCTATGCACCTTCGTCAAGTAAATTCTCTTTTCTCTTTTCTAACCAAAGCCTGCACTTCTTTGATTTTCTTACCATAAAGTTACTTACTGAGTCAGTTCCACTTCAAAAGTCTTCTTTATTATGATACTAAATAAAAAAAAGGACAATAATCTTAGTGGAGTGAGCATAATGATGAATCTTTATTGACCAACTAGCTAGAAAAGACGCACCACACCAATCAAAGTCTACTAAAAAGTAACAATAAAACTGACTCTCAAGTGTAAAGACTGATGGGTTTTCTTGTGTTTTGTGTTGTAGTCAGGAGCGAGGGATTGGTTAGAGATGAAGCACGTATGGGGAGCTAACTGGTGCCTTGTTGGAGGACCACTTAAGGGACCATTCTCCATCAAGCTTACTACTTTGTCCGCTGGTAGAACACTCTCTGCAACCGATGTCGTCCCTGGAAACTGGGCTCCAAAAGCAACTTACACTTCCCGTCTCAATTTCTCTCCCGTCCTCTGAGCAAACTTCAGAGACTATATATTCCTATTACTACTTGTGTGATCGTTTTTTTTGAAGAGAGAAAGAGAGAGTAATTGCTTGGCCTTAGGATGGAAGTATAAGAAAAGTACATCCTAATCCACTGCCTCTTGCGTTCTCTCTTCTTCCTCCTTGTAATTGTGGATTTGTGTGTGTGTTGTGTTGGTGTGTGTTAGGAATCACAGTAGCCATCTCCAAAGGGGAGATTGAGCTAGGCATAGTATTTTGGTGGTGTCATGTCTTTTTGTTGTTGCTACTACTATATAATTTGTGCCATCTCTTTCTATTATGGGATTTGACATAATATATCATATCAACATTTGTCACTTTCTTCTTTCTATTTGTGGGACATTACAGGATAATATATCATATGAAAAATATCATGTACTCTTTCACTAAAGAGAACAATACAATTATACAAGAATAGTGTTTCTCGATTAATAATTACCTCATATAAAATTTGGTACCAAGCTAAATCAGGTGCAACTGTTATAGCAACTGCATCTTTGGAATTGTCCCAAAGCTTCTTCGGTTCCTCTAAACCGTTTTCTTTGACATCTTTTCCACCTTCAGTATCATTCTCGTTGTTCTTATAGTCTTTGAATGGAGAAAGTGGCACTATAGCTGGTGGAGGATTTGTCTTTGTTTGATATATCAGTCAGTTTCCTAGCTTTAGGAGCCTGAATAACCATCATTGAAGGTTTCTTGTCTACAACATGTCTTCTCAATGTTGGGAACCTCACATGGGCTTAGCTCTCCAATTGCTTTTCAGTAGTGTGCTTGTCAACAACTATCCGAAACTTTTTTAGTTAGCAGAGTAAAGCTGCAAAAGAAACAAAATACACACAAGTTTACAATACACAAACCCCCCCCCCTCCCCCAAAAGAAAGTAAGTTAAGTCAGAGGAATGTGACAATTACTGCTCAATTATCTTCTTCCCTTCACGGTTATTAGCTTTGTTGGTCTGAATGTTTTGTTTCATTTTTCTTATGAAAAGCTTTCTCGCGTTCTTTGCTCATGCCTTTCCTTTTCTCCTTTTCCTTATGCTCTCAAGGTGAATGGTGTTTTAGCTACCTAAGGAGAGCAAGAAAATATCAAGATCACACATTGAGTTACATAGTCCATTCGTGTTGATAATAGCAAATATCGAATTCAGATTTGACACATACAGACTGGAAAGGGAATATTGGTAATTGGTAAGGCAGTAAAAAAATGTCGGGCAAGAAAGTATGACAATGTGATGATGAAGTATAAGAAGCAGATATGGCTTATCTACAATAACATGAGAATGACCCCACAGTTTCACAAAGCTATCTCCTATATATTATGACGAGATTGATATCACTAACTAATCAGAGTCACAGAACAAGATGATATTTAATCTGGAGTCACATATATTAACCAGGCTCTCATAATTGAAAGAGATGTGCATAAACGAAGATGTTCACGATATATGAAGAAAGCAGACGTCCAGCTTAACCAAAGTTATGAAGTTCAAAAGAACTTTCATTAGTTATCTTCTATATGCATGAACAGATCTCACGACAAGAATGAAACTAAACATCGAGAATATAGCACCTGAACTTTCTTGTACCTCGTTTGCATCTGGAAGCATTGGATCCTCGGACTCGAAGCTAACGTACTCATTCGTCAGACTGAAGGAGCTTCTCATGCAACATTCAAGATCTTGAAGGCAAGTACTCATTTTTGGCTAAGTTCAAGTGTAGAACATGAGTAACATCAAACACGTAAACTTTATAATACTCTTACTTAGTAAGCAAAGTTGGTTCACCGGATTGTGATGCTTCATATTAAACCAACCTTGCTTTACATTGCAGCCTCAAAGCTTACATATTTAGATTGCTCAGGTATTCTGTTTCACTTCACATACAAAAGAGAAGAAGCTGATTGGTTTAGATAAGAGAGCATTTACTACTTAAACAAATAAAAAACTAAAATAACCGAAGCAAAAAGACAAGAAGCATCGAATAGAGACTAGGGAGTGAGACAGCACGTGAACGAACACGTGACCATCCAATAACCAGCTTCCACGTCATGCAACACCTCGTGGGACTCGACTCAAGTCTCTAGGCACCTCCCTACACAAATGTATCCAAAATTATAGTTTGGTTTCATTTGGAGAACAAAACAAAACAAATAAGGGACAAACTTATATTTAACTCAATAAACAACAAATTAAAGTAATAAATGGGACCCACATTACGGAGGTGATAATTGAGGAAGAGGTGACTCATCTAACTCATCTTGAAGATAAAACTCTATAAGCTTGCCACGTGTAACCTCCTTATACTCTTGTTGCTTTTTCCAAAACCTGGATCCCACTAGTCCAATTCCACGGTATCGCTATTTTAGATCTTTCTCAGTTTACCATTTTACCCTCAACCCATTACTGCTTTGGCTATAAGTACCAACCTCATCTTCCTCATACCTTCCCTACAAAATCTGCTAACTAACATCTTTCATTAACAAAAGCTTCTCCAAAATTTGAAGACCCTAAACAACCAAAACATTTGTTAGAAAAATCATGAGTTATTTGAACAAAGTCTGGATGGCTGCTTCATTCGTTGCTGTTCAAGGAAACGCCGATCATGGAGTCAAATTGAAATCCGGTCTCAGCTCTGCACACCGTCTTCAACGAAGACTTTCCTCCGATCTCCGCCCTCTCGCCGCCTCTGAGCTCGCCGGCGATGGGATCCCCGATGAAAGACGACGTACTTCCTCTTCTTCCACTCCTGATGAGTCTATCCGTCAGGTCATGTACCTCAACTGCTGGGGTCAAGGCTAAATTGTAATTAACTCGCTGAGTTATATTCTATGGATGCAACTGTATATAGTTTGGTTCATCTCTGTGAATATTAGAATGTTCTTAAATGATCAAAATCAAGTTTCGATTATGAGAAATCTGTTCAGTTTATCTTTAACAATGACTTCGTTCATTATTATATCCAAAACTCGAATCTGATTGCGATTGCCACTAATAATAATTCAACATTATCTACAGTGAAATGAGATTCTTAAATAAAATAAATAAATAATAGTCACAAAAGATTCCAAAAACATCGTTATCAAATGGGACAGACAAGTCAGTGGCTCATTATTGGCCATTTTTTTTTATTTATGGCCGTCATTATTGGCCATTGTATAATTTAATGGATTAAACCGAAATTGTATGTTCGGCCCAACTATGAATGAGGCCTAAACAAGCTAAACAATTAAGCTATAATGGGCCTTAGCCCATTTATGTTGAATGAAATCGGAGCGTGGCTGCTTCATCTAACGGTCTAAATTTGACGACGCTCCTTAATGGAGATTGAGTAACGTCTCCTTCTCTTCCAACGGTCAAATAATCTTCAAGAAATACTCACTTCTCCGTCTCCTTCTTCTTCCTCCTCAAGTGCCCAATTCTTTCTCAAAACCCTAATTTCATAGAGAGTAAGATCGATCGCTCTTAGTATGACGTCAATTGAGACTACAGAAACTCTTAACGCTCCAAAGCTTCAGGTTTGGAACAACGCTGCCTTCGACGATGGAGATTCTCAGATTACTTCTGCCATTGAGCCATCTTGGTCTCATCTCAGCGAATCATTCGATTCACATTGCAGCAATGAGAATCAGTTTCCAATTTCAGTGTTTTCTTCTCTCCGATCCTCTGTCTCAACTAACGATTCGGTTCGCTCCGGTAATGTTCAAGAAGCTCCGTCAGCAAAATCTAAGACCACGAAGATCAAATTCGCCGCAGATCGGACTAAAAAACGTGATGAACGAGATATTGATGCAGAGATCGAAGAGGTAGAAAAGGAGATCGGCCGTTTATCAACAAAATTGGAATCGCTTCGACTAGAAAAAGCCGAGCAAACCGCAAGAAGTATTGTTATACGAGGAAGAATTGTTCCGGCGAAGTTCATGGAATCTCAGAAAGCCCCGACAGTTAAGTTCGACGATTCGTCTCTTCCAGGATCCAAATCAAAAGCCACACGTAGAGGTGTTAGTCTGGGACCAGCGGAGATATTCAATTCTGCAAAGAGAAACGAAACGGTTACTCCTCTTCAATCGGCTCAGAATCGACGCAAGTCTTGTTTCTATAAGCTTCCTGGCATTGAGGAAACCAAAGTGACGAGGACAAAAGCTAAAGGACGAACGAGTTTGAGTCTAAGTCCGAGATCTCGCAAAGCGAAGATGACGGTTGTTCAGAAACAAGCAGCAACGACGGTGGGATCAAAGAGAGCAGTGAAGAAAGAAGAAGCCGTTCTCTCATTGATCCAGCCTAAGAGGCTCTTCAAAGACGAAGAAAAGAATGTTTCTTCAAGGAAACCATTGAAACCAGGAAGAGTTGTGGCGAGCAGGTACAATCAAATGAGCAAAGCGCAAACGGGAGAGAAAGATGCTAGGAAACGGTCGTTGCCTGAGAATGAAGATAAAGAGAATCACAACAGGTCGGAGAAGAGAAGAGCTTCTGATGAAAATAGTAAGAGTGAAGGGAGAGTGAAGAAGAGATGGGAGATTCCAAGTGAAGTTGATCTGTATAGCAGTGGCGTGAATGAAGATGAGACTCCTATTGGCAAGAAGCTGCCTAAGATCAGAACGCTTCGTCGTGTGGGAGAGAGCCCTCGAGATTCAGGTGCGGCCAAAAGAGTTGCTGAATTAGAAACCAAGGATCGTAATTTCACCTTTTGCCAGCTTCTGAAGTTTGAAGAATAAATCATCAGTCATCAGTTTGAGCCAAAAAACACAACTCTTGTTGTGGTTGACTCGATTGTTAGTTTGGTTGGGTATGATTTGCTTAGAGCAACAATGTTTCTGCAATCTTAGTTCGGATGCTTATTCTATAAATACACATTATGAATGTGAGTTTTGTTTTTGTAAATGTCAGTTCCATGAAATAAGATTCTCGCATAAGGTTTTGCTTTGCCACTCACAAACAAGAAGGGTGTATATATATATATATATATAATCACAAGGAAGCCACAGTTTTATGAGACTTACACCAAAAACAAACAAGGATTAAGAGACTGAATCTTGGTTTTCCCTAACAGACAATCTCACATACACAATACTAGATGCAGTAATGGTTCAGATGCGGCTTGAATCCCTCCCGAATATGTACCTCCTTGTCCAGTCCGACACCACTAGAGCCCTCGTTCGCCAACTAACTTGCTTGCTGCATTCACCACATATATCCAGCTTTCACCCTTAAATTCTATACATCTAGCTACTATCATGAATTGTTGGTTTCCTCAGATTTACCTGGCATAAACAGAATACCAGAGCCACTGGGTGCTTCTTCCAGCTGAAACCCAGTCACCGGGTAGTTCTGCAGCTGCTTGGTCCCCTCCCAATGGAGCAAATTGTCCAAAGTGCTTGTACCTGTCATCAAGCAAACAGGTTTCACTTCTATATATTAGGGAGTTGGTAAGGATACAAGTTTTTGAGTTCTTTAGATTTTGGCATACTGGAAGGGGCGAAACTGGTGATATCCCCCACTTCTGAAGCGTTTAGGACCTTCAGGTTGCTCTTTACAATGCTCCATCCTGTTGAAGCATTTTGCAAGGTAAGTACCTTGCTGGGCAGCGACCTATACAAACAACAAGCAGACCAATGACACTGAGTTTCTCAACAAAACCCATGATTATATACATAGGTGAAGCCACGAAGTACCTGAGCAGTTGCAGGCAGAGTCTTCATCTGAGAGTCAACCTCAGAGAGAGCCAATTTCAATGCCTCAATATCTACTTCTTTCCTTGCATTTCCTTCTGAATCTGTCAGCAGATCTGTAATATTCCTCACATGCTTGCTATTTAGGTAGAGTCCCACCTGCGGATACCTCATAAGGATATCATCAACCACGTCTTCTAATTCTTCCATGGTCAAGGTTCCTGAGTTGTCCACATCTGCAGCTTTGAATATGTTTGCTATATCATCCTAATATAATCACAGAATCTATCAAGATTCAGCATGCATATGGAAGAAAAAACAGAACATCATCAACAGTCCAGTGGGTTCACAGACCATGATTTTACGTTGAGATATGGAAGCACAATCCCCAACTGCATAAACATTTTCACATCTTTTCACTTGTAACCACTCGTTAGTTTCCAGCGCCCGCCTGCCTCCTTGTTCAACTTGCTCCATCAGGTCCTTGATAACTGGACGTGTTCCAACTCCAGTGGACCACAATACCAATCCTTGAGGAACACGTATGACTTCTCCACTTGATTTGACTTTCACCGAGATATCTTTATCAGAAACAGAAACCACACGCATTCCCATCTGAACATCTATACCATCTCGCAAGAACTTCTGTTCAGCAAATGAACTGATACGTTCATCAAACCTGAATCAACAACCACCTGTCAAACTCCACAATTAAGCCTGTGCTCTGAAGAAACGACGAAAAATTCCAGTGTATTTCACTTACGAATTTAAAATATGATCTCCAGATTGAATGAGTGTTATTTTCACGAGGTCTTTAACTGAAGGATATATCTTGGTGATATCCTCTTGAATAAAGTCATGTAGCTCAGCAGCAAACTCCACACCAGTAGGACCTCCTCCCACAATAACAAAATGAAGGTTTCTTCTTCGTTGTTCCTCACTGAGACCAGGAAGGATTGCTTTTTCAAAGCAATCAATTACCCCTCTACGAATCTTCTGTGCATCCTCTACTTCCTGCAGAGTATTGAAGAATTGAAGTTGGAACTGGGAGAATAATAATACCCACAGCTGAAAACCAAAAGCTACCTTGAGAAAATGGCAGTTCTCAAGTACACCAGGAGTACCAAATGTGTTAACTTGTGCTCCCACTGCTACAATCAAGTAGTCGTAGTCAAGCGCAAACTCTTGGCTTGCTTCAGGGTCATCCTTGAAAACTGGCCGACAGTGAACCTTTTGGTTAGCAGGATCGATCTTAAAACAATCTGCTTCCCACAATTCAATTTCTCCATTTTTCTGCCAACAGCACAAGCCTATCTAAACTCAGCAGATGATGATCATGCCTTGTCATGTCATAAAGTTAGATAGAGAGATCCAAAATACCTTCTTTGTTATATTACGGACTGACTCCACTATGCTTCTAGCTTCAACAGTTCCACAAGTGACACTAGGTAACAATGGTGTAAAGGCAAAGTAGTTCTGAGGAGACACAACCTGAACATCGTAGGAAGTTATGTCGAGATCTTTAAGGAAACTTATACCAGCCCATCCAGTCCCAAGTACAACTACTTTTTTCTTCTTCTTCTGCTCCTCCTTTTTGTTAGGTTCTGCATTAGAATCTGAGTATGCCACTAAACTTCCACCACTGCAAAAATGAATCAATACAACACACTCTCAATATGAAAGGTGTAGATATTTGCCAGGGTAAAACAAGATCGAAATAGCTATAGATCTACAGAACAAGCTAACCAGAAACAGCAGTGAGAATAACGTTATCGAAGTAAAATAATAAAGGCTATGAAGGAAAAGATTTGAGATACTTTTAACAGAGAATAGAAAATCATAAAGCGGAAACAGTTCCTGAATATATTAAAACCGATGGAAAAGATGAACATCGGAGGAAGTGAAACCTGAGAGTGCCCAGGAGGAAGAGCTTAGAGGCAAGTGGGGCAGATCGAGAGACTCTTCCGAGAGAGGAAAGAAATGTCATAATGGCTGAAACCTGAAGAATAAGGATTGATTCTAAGAGGACAACAAAGTCGAACAGATCAAAGAAACAATCGGAAATATCTTTGACCAAGTTCAAGTACTGAGCTTTAGGAGCGACGTGTTATTTAAAAAGGCATCAACCTCTCGTGTCTCAACTCTCAACTGTTGATTAATCATTCAGGATTATTTAAATTTATTAGCATGTGGCATGTGGAAATCGAGATAATATTTGACTCCTCTAATTCCCTCATTATTGATCACTAATACTAGTAAGAACTTGGCAAACTGTGTAATTGAGTTCTAATGAGAACTGTAAAGAGTTGTAGATGGACTGGATTTACTTAATTTGCTTCATAACTTCCATACGGACTTGGACATTAGATTCAGTTTCAAGTTTTTGTCGCAAAACGAGCTTTGGTACGGGTCAGTTCATAAGGCAACGCACAAAAGAGTAACAAGTCGGACTAGTTCAAGCTGAACTCAGTTTTGTTCATTTACCCATTGGTCCATTTCATATCGGATTCAACCAGATTTAGAACAAGCGACCATTAGGATTCACAAGTTCAGATCAATTAATAATTCGCAAATCTCAAAAACGAAGCCAGATCTCGAAACCAAAAACAAAAAGATGGATAAGAAAATAAGTGATTTAGCGGATAAATTTAGAGGTCAAACTATGATGAACAAGTAAGCCTCCACGTTAAGACACCGCAAAATTAATATATGCCTCGAAGACTAGCTCTATTTTCGTGGATTATATCGAAAACAGGCTAAAGGTGATGTGAGGCAATCACTTAAAAACGATACAATAAACTCATGTCGACATCCTCCGAAAAATGGCCAAACGAACTGTGAATTACAATGAGAAGCGGACGAATGATAATCGCAGAAGAGGATGGACTACGTTATATAGAGTAGAGTCCTTGCGATGCCCTAATAATATCAGGAAATCGATTTGGGCCGCTTCGAGATATAAAGAGCCCACTACCTCTTCCTGAAATGGACTTTTTCATAAGACTGGCCCATATTGATTAACATTATCCAAACTGCAAAATAAACCTTACAAACCTTTTTTTTTTTNCCTTTTTTTTTTTTTTGTATAATAATCAGAAATTCTCTTCAAAATCGAGGGAAACAGGTACAAGTACAACACAAGCTAGTTTTGTTTGGTTTCTAAAGATTCTTTGTTTCAACAGGGAATTAAACAATCATCCAAGTCAAGTGTCTGTATCCAGCCCATTTTGCAGCAAGCCGGACACCAATAGCCAAAGCTGCGGCCAACAACGGCATTGGTGGTGCCTTCCTTACGTTCTGGCTCTCTTCTTCTGAAGAGGTCTTTGTTGAATTGTGATACATGGCTAGAGCCAAATACCCAGTGATGGCCACTACTCTAACCCATGGTTCCCCTACTCCTGCTAGAACAGCTGCAGAAGGAAGAGCCGAAGTCACATCGTCTCTTTTCTTTATTAACCGTGAATATCCATATAGACCCACCAGCACAGTCCAGAAGAATGGCTCTGAGATATAGCTCTGCACAGCTGCATACCCCAACAGACCCGCAACTGTTACCACATACGGCTGCTTATTGATCGCGTTGGGTGCAACTGCTTCTCCTATAGCAAGCACCGAGGATACAAGAAGTATCACCGTAGTTAACTCTCTCACAGGTGTGTATGCGACAATCCCAGAGTAGAATGCCCGGACACTGTACATTGCAGTCTCTACAAGAGCAATGAGAGAAGTGATAGGATCGCCTATAAAGTGGAAGATGAGGGCCAAGGCGAACTTTGAAAGGTCTTTTACAAATGCAAGGATTGCGAAAGCCGTCTTTCTCCAGTTAGATAGCTCAAACAAGACTGCTCTCCATGTATACGCGAGAAACCCTAAAGCTGCATCAGCAAGATTATGATACTATAGTTAGATGAAAAGTGCCTTTTAGTAACATCTAACCAAGCATGTTGCTAGATATATTCCACTAAATTACTAGCTCAAATGGTTGACGCTCTTGGTTTTGGTGGCTAGGCCCTAAGCTAACATTCTCGAGACAGGAGTTATCCAGTAATTGAGAACAGAAACAGCATCGAGATGCAATTTTGAATTTAAAATTTGATCTTGCTCTTCACTCGAGTTGTTATCAAACAGTGCATAAGACTAAGTAAACAATTTGATCTTCCTTTTCATTAGAGTCGTTATCAACAAGCATATTAAAACCAATGTCACTGAAACTAAGCCAGAAAAGTAAACGGAAACGTACCTACAAACCAAGGCCATCGAATAGGGCTGTCTGGAACTTCTTTGGTCAAGTATCTGAATCTATCAGGCATCGTGCTCTCTCGTCTCGCAAATTGCTCCGCCTCATCCTCTAACTCACCGTTCGGTGCATCTTTTTTCTCGCATCTCGTCAAAACCCTAAGTCTTACACTCGGAATCTTCCCCGGAGCCCAGAAACAACGGAGGCTCGTGTCGACATTTAAAAGCTGCGGCGGAGCTATTGTAAGCCTCTCGCCGTTAAGACAAGAAATACGAGAAACAGGAGAGACATTGATGAATGGAATACGAGAATTGTGGCAAAAGGAAGAAGAAGAAAGAGATGAAGAGAGAGCTAAGAGCGACATCGTCGTCCTAACTAAGCTTTTTCTAAGAGCGAAAGAACAACAAAAGAGCTAACAGCAGCAGCAGCTCTTACTGGGCCGAGATGACAAAAAGCTCTTAATGGGCTGAGTCACATAAAGCCCAAATTACTCTTTATCTCACGGCCCATATGATAATAGGGAAGAAGAAGCTATTAAGCGTTGCCCTACCGTTGTAAGTCCCCGCCGAGAATAGAGCAGCAGCAATGGCGGACGTTGTTCAGTACCGCCTCGAGCGGATGGTTGATGAGCTTGATGATCTAGAACGTAAAGGAATCTTCACGCGTGCTGAGATTGCAGAGATTGTGAAGCAGCGTCGTAAATTCGAGTACCGGCTTAAGCGGCCGAGCCCTCTTAAACAGGATTTTATAGCCTATATTGACTACGAGGTCCAGCTTGATGAGCTACGAAACTTGCGGAAGAAAGTGGCTAAGCGTCAGACTAAGAAGAGGAAGAAGAAATCAGTTTCTGATTTCGCCGGTGTGGCCAGGATTGTGGAGATTTATAGGCTTGCAACTATGAGATATAAAGGAGATATCAATTTGTGGTTTAGGTATCTCGAGTTCTGCAAAGAGAAAAAGCATGGGAGAATGAAGAAGGTACAAAGCTTCGAATTTCTTTTTAACTCTTTGTGGATGATTTTGTGTAAGATAACTTCGTATTTCTTTGTTATGGATGTTTAAATTGTCTTGTCGTTTGAGCGTAATCTGTAGGCCTTGGCTCAAGCAATAAGGTTTCACCCAAAAGTGGCTGGAGTGTGGATTTATGCTGCGGCTTGGGAATTTGATGAAAATTTGAATGTTGAAGCAGCTCGTGCTCTGATGCAGAATGGACTGAGAGTGTGTCCAAACTCTGAAGACTTGTGGGTGGAGTATTTGCGAATGGAACTGACCTATTTAAATAAGCTGAAAGCTCGTCGAGTTGCACTTGGTGAAGATAAAGGAAGTTTGGTGCGTGACAAGAAAACAGTCGAGGATGAAAATTGGAAAGATGAAAATCAAGATTTGTTTATGTCGTTGGAGGAGAACGAAGGAAATGACGACGCTAACGTTGAAGATGCTGAGGATGTGACTGAGAAAGCTGATCTCTTTCGGGAAAAAGGGTCTAATGTTCTTCAGGCTATCTATAGTGGAGCCGTCGAGGCTCTTCCATCTAGTTTTGAGTTAAGGAAGCGTTTTTTGGAGATTCTAGATGCGACAGATTTGGCGCATTCAGATAAAATCCGCAATACTATTCTAATTGATCTAAAGCGGGATTTTTCCAAGAACCCTGAATATTGGAATTGGCTTGCAAGACATGAAATGAGTGGTACTATTAGCAAAGAAAAAGGCATAGAGTTTGCGGATCTTCATATGCAAAAGGCTATTCAGGTAAAACTTATCTTGTCTTATGTGTTTGCTTATACGTAGGGTAGTTATGCTCAAGTCTGTTAAAGAAACTGTCAGCCATAGTCGTCCGGCACTTCCTAAACAGGATGATATGGATTCCATCTTAGTTTGAAGTTGAAGTCAAATTCCCTAGTTTGATAATGTCAAAGGACATGAGGAACATTGGTTATGGGGGATCTGTCTTTAGAACTGTCCTATCTTAGTCTAGCACATTCGGTTTAAGCTTTAATAGTCGAAAGTACAGTATCTGATACGTTTTTTACATTCTCTTCCCTAAATGCAGGTTTTTGAAGAGGGCATACAAACTGTTACTTCAAGTTTAATGTTTGAGATCTATATAAAGTTTTTGATGGAGGCTATCACACCATCAAATGGTGATGATGATGAAATCTCCCCTTCCTTTAATCCGAGTGGGGACTGTGTTTCACATATTATAAATGTTTACCAAAAGGCTGATGGAACTGGGTGTTTGACCGAGGAGCTTGCTAATGAATATGTTTCTCTGTACTTGAAACTGGGAAGGACTTGTGAAGCTCAGAAGCTAGCAGAAAACCTTTGCTCTGGAAAATTTGCGGGATCAGCTAAGCTGTGGCTTTGGAGAGTTTCCACTGAAATAAGATCACTTTCAAGTGACTCCACTTCTACTAAGGCAGAGTTGCAGCCGATCTTTGAGCTACTTGTAAATGCTTTGAGGAATGTACCCGTCTCAGAATCTGAGAGCTTGTGGCTTATGGTATGTAACTAACATATTTTCTAAACAATCCACCCTGCTTTGTAGATAAATGAAACTAACTAAGAAACTACTTACTGTATCGCAGGCTTTTAATTTCTTTGCACAACAGAGAACTTATTTTGACAAGCTTGTAGAGATGTCCATACTATCAGTAGCCAAAAGCCATGGGAGTGACCATGTATTTTGTCTTGCTTCTACAGTGGTTAAATTTGTTCTTCAGACCAAAGGGAACGACAGTGCAAGGAAGATATACAAGAGGTTAATCACTGCTCCTCTCCCTCGAGTCACACATGCCATTTTATTCTCACCACTGTTACCCTTAATCGTGCAGGTTCTTGGCTCTTCCCGGTCCTAGTCTTGGTCTATACAAAATTTGCATTGAACTAGAGACCAACCTTGCATCACTTGGTGATAAAGATTGTCTCAGAAATGCTCGGAAGCTGTTCGATGCTGCTGTCGCAAGTTACAGCCAAGACGTGGAGTTGTGGAAGGATTACTACTCACTGGAGGCAAAGGTAAAGTGCATTCTTGAAATCATGGTTAAGACCCAAACTAAGACTAAATGACAGGAACTTTGCTGACAATGTTTCTGGTTGTATTGTAGATGGGAACATCAGAAACCGCTAATGGTGTGTATTGGCGCGCGAGAAAGACTCTGAAGGACTCGGTAGATTTCATTGTTGGTTCTGATTTGTTGTAGTTTAATGGAGGAAACACAAAGGTTTGTGGATGTTGGTTTGAGTTATGCCCCTTTAAGTAGTTAAGAAATGTGTTGTGGTTATAAAAAGGTAAAAGACAATGTACTTCATGCGTTTCATTAACACAATTTTGATACAAAACATGTTGAATCCTAAATCTTAGTATTTTTTCTTTAAGAAACAAGCTCCTTGGTCTGGTCCACGAGGAAGATACTGTCTGATCTACGTTGACTGACTGTAATGAAAAATCAATGCGACGTCGTTTGAGTCTAACTAAAAGCGAAAAAGAAATACTGTTATCAGTTGGGCCATTGTTGGTGTTCCACTTCATCATCCCTTTCCCTTTGAGAACCCTAAATCAGTAACGAGCTCGATGTCGTTATTCGCTCGCCGTGCCATAGCTCAGAATCAATCTCAAGCCGTTGTTCTTGCCAGTGTCACTGGCACTCTCTCTTTTCCGTCTCTTCCAACACTTTGTTGGATCTATGATTGCTTTCGGAATCACCTTTTTATAACATCATATGCTGACGAATGAGAAGGCTCAAACTTAGTGAAGATGGTGTTATTTTCTTAACTTTCCCCAGTCCATGAACTGCAGGTCACAGACTCACTTGAGCTGCCAAGCTTAATTTTTGGCAAGAGGTACCTTTTGGCTCTATATATGTTCATTGCACCATCATCATTCTTCTTATTATCATTATCATTCCCATTTCCTTTTCTTTGCTTTGCAGAAGCCTGTGAAGACTAACAATGAATGAAGTAGACATCTAATAGACGAAGCGAATTCGCCTTAAAATGTCAATCAGCTAGAAAAATCCTCATATTTGGTATTTTGGGTTATTGTTTGTTGCTGGTTAAAAAAGTATAAATCACATTTTATATTAGATTTGGTTGATTACTCTGTTCATATAAGATCCAGGGCTTTTTAGGTATCAAAGAAAACGTCTTTTTCCCTGTCCCATCTCCTAAATCACAGACCGTAGTAGCTGTGCAGTTGACAACATCTTCGTCTCTCAAAGCTGTCAACAGCTAATAAAATATAAAACCAACCAACAATTAATTAACACTTTATTTCTTTTTATTACTATTATTTCTCTGTCACTAGCCAAAAATCAAGACATGCACTAAACTTATGAGGTATGCTCGTCTGCATGTTCTTCTTGGAAATCAACTTTCCTTTTTTTTTTTACTTTTTCAATTGCTCCATTCACAACCGATAGATAAGATAAACTGTTTAATACTTTAATTATTTAAATAAAACGAAGTCTGAGTGAGACATATTTTTGCTTAGTGCCTCCTTGGCCCTTGCTTCAAGCTTTGACATTGCTGGTGAAGTCGACACAAGTCTGGCAAGTACATTCAGAGAAACGGCATAAGTCGCAACCAAAGCAGACGCAGGAAGTGCAGCCTTTGCAAGTAGGTGAACGTGTGCATCCTCTGTATATTTTCCTGCTTCCTCTCTCTTCTTCCTCTTCACATGTTATCCTGCAACCACCATTCATTAATCATCATCTGCATCACCATATTTAAAGTTACATTCAAACATGGACAAAAGAAACCCTACTTGTCGTATGGAAAATCTGCGCATTTCCAGTTTGGATCCGCCATTGCATTGTGGTGCACGCGGCATTCGTCTCTGCTCCTCAATCTAAACCTCCTCTCTTTCCCACATTCGTTACACCCAACAAACTCATCTCTGTGGAAAACTTTGGTCCCTTGTGATCTGTTTGATCTACTGCATTTCTTCGATGCTTCGTTGTAGTATTTGAGCAGTACTGTCTTTGATAATGGAACCTTTTCTCCCCCAATGATAACCCATACATTGTTTTTCCATTTCCTAGCTGTTTCTCTCCCAGAATGCTTCTCAAACGCAGCAGGTGTCAACTTGTCTACCACCATACAATCAAAACAGTTCAAGTCAGATCACTTTTTCAATGAAAGTCCAAAATGTTCATCTATACCAAAAACTTAGAGATTTTATTGGTAGCTACAATATACCACACTAACTAATGGCAATGTGGTTGCATCGAACTTTGACATCAGATGAGTATACACGTACAAATCACTGAGTAGCCATATCATATGTCAATAAAGCTACCACTTGGACTCTAACAAAAAGACAGGCTTTGTAACAGATACAGACGGCCTAAACGTCTAAAGTGAAGCAAAACAAGTTAATCATTCCATTTTCAGCAAGGAAGGATCTAGCATACATTTCAAGTCATTGATCATGAAGGTGTGTTTCAATATTCAAAGACATAAAAGCTAGCTTACTAAATAAGAAAGAAAAGATGTAATCATGGCAAAGAACCAAACTTGAGTAGGTCAATGTAATATAAGCTAGGCAGAAACCAACCAGTAAAGCAAAGGACCCGTGAGAAAAAAAAAACGGAAAGTTAGAAGAAGACCACAAGATACACATTTGACAAAAGATAGAAGGGCAAGCCTTTAAAAAGAAGACATCATAAGGGTTAAGTGAAAGAAAGCGAGAGGCAACAATGTTTAGTCTCACGCACATTCACATGTAACATGCACAGAAACCAAACCCATTTTACCAAAAAGCATCAGATAGAGACTGAGGAGAGAAGGAGAAAAGAGAGACCTTCATCACAGCCGGGTGTGCATTCACAGGTGATTTCAAGGTCGCCGTTAGGGAAAACCCTAAGTCTAGCTACAGCATCGCCGTATCTGTGACTGGTACAACCACACATAACCTCAACGTAATCGCCACCAACATTGACTCCACTCATCTCTTGTAGCTCCTCTTGCTTGAACAACATCGACCCACATTGTATTGCTTCCTCACTCGCCATCTCTCTCTGTGTGAGATTCCTTTATAGCGTATGAGAAAAAAGAAAGAGAGAGAAGGAGAAGAAGAGTGTTGGAATTAGATGAGAGAAGAAGGAAAGGTCTCGTTTTGGGGTATAAAAGGAAAGCCCAAAAGGAGCACGCATCTCAAAAGCCGTAAGAGAGATCTGATGATATCAAAGCAAAAGCTTATTAAGGGCTTTTCGGGAGAAGAGAAGAGAGAGAAATACTAATAAGAAAAGCAAATGCCTTTGGCCTTTGGATTTGAGAGTTATAGAAACTCTTATACAAAACAAAACAACGGATGCGAATTAGCTGGCCAACAAAACAAAACTCGTGGGACAATGGGACCTCTCAATTATATTATATTAATATTATATTTACATATTTACACAATCTTGGTTTCAATATATAGAACCTACATAACAGTGTAGGGATGAGATATATAGAGTGAGAGAAAGAGAGAATGTCTATGGTTTGATAAGAGCAGAACAGAGGCGGTGATGGAGTGAGAGAGAAGCTTGACAAGACATAAGAGAGAAGAGGTCGAGGAATAGGTTTATGTCAAGTGTTTCAGGTCCTCTTTGATCTATAATGTCATAAATCCTTTTTCCTTCTCTCGGAGGTTCTGCAGTTCTTGGGCTCTTAAGATTCATCGGTTACTGAGTCATTTCCCACCATTGGCTATTTTTCTTTAATTGAATACTATAAAGTTAATCACCTAGTTGTCTTTAAAACAACTAGTAACCAAGTACATGAGGACGACGTCATTGACATCTATGTCTGTTAGGTTTTCTGCAATTCGCTCAATCCCCAATGTCATATCTATATGTGTTTGTATTTTATTGTACTTGATGTGTGTTCGAGGAACTCAATTTTTTAATACAAGGTCCCAATTATATATGGTATATAATATTTTTTAATATATAGTGGATAAATCAAAATGGAAATAATGAAACTATAATGTCAACATCTTTAATAAGGAGACAAATATGCAGTTTAGTACCATCATCTAAACTCAAATTTGACATAATAATGCTTGTCAACAAAACAATTAATGTCAACTATTCTGTTTCTTCATATTGATCCCAAAAATAGCTGTGAATAGTTAGGATGGGATTGTGACCATATGGATTCAGCCCAACTGTATTTTCTGACTTGTGTTAGATGTGTACAAAATAATGGGCTTAGTTTTTTTAGAAGATTATATTACACCAACAAGAGATAGGCTTAGGAGTTGGGGGTCCTTAGGAACTGTTTCAGATGTTTGAGTCTTTTGCAATGCCGGTATTGAGACACATGAACATCAGTTGTGCTTCCCTTCGGAGTTGTCTGACTATAAAAATATGCAGTTCCGCCAATAGATTTATCGAATGTTTTTATCATGGATTATCCAATCACAAACATGATCCCAAGTGTCAACTTCCATTCTTGATAGAGAAATTGCACTCAATAACATCAAAAGTTATTGAAATTAGTTATAGAGTGAGGCTAGCAATCATAGGTTACAGTGACAATTTTCATGACTCATATACCCCTACAAACTTAGCAATTGAAGATCATCGTTATCTCTCAAAAAGACAAAAAATAAAAACAAAAAAATTATCTTACTCTCTCACCTTTCTTTTTTTCCGTCGCTATTGTTATCTCTCTAAGAAATTTTTTTTTCTTTCACTTTTTCTCTTCGATTTTTTTTCAGATCTTAAATCTTTGTACCCTAAAATCTATACATCTATTTGTTTTTTGTAAAAATCCCTAGATTGCCGAAGGTATGTTATCTATTCACGATGTCAGATGTTGTAACTGATTTAAGGATCTCAGGGTCGGTTTCCCTCACCGATTTTGTCGGATACTCGTTCACATAGGTTCGTTTTTTTTTTGGTTTTGCTATATGCGTTTGTCAATGATATTGCTATTTCATTGTTCAGTATTTTTGGGATGTGGTTATTGTGATATCGCGTTTTTGAGTTTTTCGTTTAGGTTTTTTGTCCGCGTTAGGGTTAGGCTCGACGGCGACTTAGGCGCATGTGGTGCATAACCTCCTTTTATCTATACATAGAACATGAAATTAGGTTGTGTGGGTTTGATTTTCATCGTGTATCTGGTAGAATTGGGGCCTTTTTGCCTTTCTACTTTTCAGATTTTGTGCTCTCACCCTGGTTAGATGTGTGCGTGTTTTGGTGGTATTCGATTGTGTCTATTCTTACACGGAGCAAGCTTTCCAACTTTGTTTTGAAATCACTGAACTCTTTATTTTTATGCCTTGTGTTAATCCAACTTGGGTGATTGCGGTTAACATTTTTGGTATCACATAACTTTGTTTTTATTGTGCTCTACAAAAAGTTGCACACATTGTTTTATTTAGCATCTAACATTATAAATACATGTTATGTATGTGCCTACCGTTAACTGCACTTATGTTTGCCAACAATGTCCTAAGTAGACGAGTCTTGTAATGTAATGTCTTTACATATCACTGACGCCATGCCGTTTGCCGCCTCTTGTTTTCCTTTATTTAAGATAGCTAGACACATAATGAGCTAGCAGAACAAAATGATTTCTTAATCAGTTCAGATTTATATAAGCTCAACTTCTCTCTTTTGATTTCAACCTCCATTTGTTTGATTTCTTAATTGGTTTCTTAATGAGTCTAATGCTTTCATTCCGCAGTTTTTATTAACTTTAGTTTATGCTTTCTTATAAGACTCTTACGGATTTGCTTTAAAATAGATGAAACCTTTTACGTTTTAGGAAAAATTTGCAAAGTTTATCTAGTTTGCAGAGGTTTTGGTTTTGGAGAATGGTGCTGTCATCTATGATTTGTGGGAAGTCTTGTTGTGTATACTTATTTGTCTATCAAGTCTAAACCCAATAATAGATGTCATTTATATTTTTGCTGTAAACATTCTTGTTAGCGACCAAATCTTTTTTTATGTTCTCATTCTAATCAGTTACTGAGAACTCTGTATGAGTTGCTGGTTGCAGTTAATTTTGTATTTTGCAGCTCCACAAACTTTTTGGATTTTCTTATTTACTTTTCACGATGTTTTGCAGTTATTTCTATGTTTTGTACCCACCCATTAGGTTTGCATTATAACCAGAATATGTTGTCCCGAAGAAGAAGACCTGACGTGATCCGATGAATAAACCATCGAGAAGGTCGATCACATGATGCAGATGATTCAGGAAGGTGCGAAGAGATGGACAAGCTTAAGTACCACTGTAATATATTGTTCTCTGTGTTTGTGCAAAACAACCTGTGAGCATTCACTGTCATGTTTATTTATATGTCATGTACTGTGTAAGCATGTTTCATTTTGCAAACTCTTGTACTTTTTTATTCATAAATCTTTTGTCACATAATTTTGCAGCTAACATATACGTTTCTGGCTAACATATACGTTTGCAGCTAATAAATAATTTAACACCTCCTTTTAGATGATTTGCGATTCCCTACCTACTTTATAACTGGCCTTCTTCACCTGCTTTGGCGTATTAATTATGTATAACTAGCCTTCACTCCCTAACATTATATGTTATGTACTGTATAAGCGTGTTTCATTTTGCAAATTCTTGTCCATTTTTATCCAGACATCTTTTTCACATAATTTTGCTGCTAACATATACTTTTCCAGCTAACATATATGTTTGCATCTTACAAATAATTTAACAGCTGCTTTTCGAAGATTCGCAATTCCCTACCTATTATATAACTGGCCTTTATTACCTATTTTGGCTTTTTTGTTGTATAACTGGCCTTCATTCCCTAACATATATGTTCACATGATTTTCACAGATTCGTGATTCCCTACCTACTGTATAACTGACCTTCATTACTTTCTTTGGTGTATTGATTGTGTATATCTATGTTTAGGGTACTTCATTTTGAATTTGGGGTTCTTAAGCAGCAAGTTTTGTCACTTTGTTTCTAATGCAAATGAATAAGTTGAATGTACATAATTGTTTTCCCCATTATATCTTTCTTTTGCGTACTTATATACTGATAACTTATAAATGGTTTTCTTCACTCGAGTGCAGGTTAAGATGCCGAGTTGTCTGTTAAGATAATAATTATATGATAAATTAATAATTATCGGTTATCTTAATATTCGGTAAGATAGTCTTCATCTGCTTCCTAAGTGTTAAAAGCTTATGTGCAACCCTAGCTATGGATATAACCATTTGGATGTAGTAAACATTATTCATCGCAAGAATGGTTACAGTTAACTTAATATTTTGCATCTTTTAAACAATTTTGCATTTTCTGTTTATTTTGCACCCATTTCACATTTTATGGCTTTGTTAGGACGTGACTATTGTGGACTCGCCCTCTTGAGCCTTCCCAGATCCCATCGAGGCCATAAGTTAACTTCAATAATTTGGTTCATCTCACTACTTTAAGGTGCATAATTTAGTTTTGCATTTTATCTAATTGCACACCATGTTTACGACACTACCCGTTTCAAGATCTCCCGTAAGGATAACGTTTTACCATTTGTCGTGTAACCAATTGTCTTTACACCAAGTTGTGGCACTTGTGTTCAAATGCAAACAATTAAATTAACTACAATTTTATTAGTTACCTGATACATATTTGTTTTGCATCATTATATACTACTCAATTTGTCAAGTGTTTTCTTCAAAACCGCTCTAGATTAAGATGCCTCTTGCTTGTAAAAATTATTTTAAACGTTAAATTATTAGGTTTCAATAATAAAATTTATTTACGGTCACATCATCATCGTCTTCTTCACAAGTGGTAACAACCAATCTGCAACCCTAGCTATGGTTGTTATTGGCAATTTTACAATTTTTTGCCTTTTAGTAAAATCAAATGCATTAAACACTTCTCATCTGTAATATGCATTGAAGAAATCAAAAAAACAAACCTTGACTTAGAATCCGCAATAATCATCAATCACTTCCGCCATGACCACCAAAAACTTTCAATCTTGTGAGAGTTCTATATCCACTCACCAAATACCAATTTCAATGATTTCTTGTAAAATCAAACATACAAAAACCCTCTATTTAGGTTCAAATTATTACCCAAACCAAAATTACTAAAAACAGAGAACAAAACTAAGACGGATAGAAGAACTAAGAGAAGCTAATTGGGGGAGTTTAGAAAACCCTAAGAAGACGATGCTATTTGTGTCGTAAGCGTTTTGCAGTTGCAGAAGAAAATCTGATCCATATCTTCCAATAGATGCTCAAGTCGAGTGTACATAGCAAGTTGGAGACAAATCTGATTTCTCATTTTTGCAGGGTTAATTTTGTAACTACAGCAGCGTGGCCCACAACTAGTTTCTCAATTATGAAAATGATATGGTAGTTAGTGAATTAATTTCTGATTTTATGATATTAAGTTAATTTACTTTTCTTGGTAAGATCATTATGCATGCAATCAGCCATACACCTATCGGCGGACCTATTCACATGAATAAGGGTTACCCTGACTCCCCAAAATTTGGGAATTTTCTTTTTATATATAGAATTAGTTTGTTTGTTATATAGAATTAAGGTTATTTTTTTTATATTGATCACCCACAAGTTAAAACCCAACAATTTTATTTAATTTAACAAAATTACAGTCCACTTAAGAGGTCATGATTCAATTATCTGAGCCTCAGTTTTTGGATTTTTTTATAATAATTATTAAGGAATTCAACATTACCTTATTTATATAATAACTAATAAGTCTAATTAACCTCATTTTTATATGAGTAACGATTAACTTTTTTCCTTTTACACAACCTCTTCTTCTCTCTATTATATATCCTTAGTAAATTTAAAATTAGATATTGATTTTACTTTTAGTAATTTTAGTTTTTTTTTTTCACATTTCATAATAGGTCAATCTATTTAAGATATAAAAGATCGTATAGTGGTTTTGTATGATGTTTTTTTTAGGGATTGTATTCTTTTATAATAGTTTAACACATATAATTTATAGTATACGATATTTTATGTTTTTATTAAAAATATAATGATCCTGATAAAAAAATGTTTCTGGTTCCGCCACTACATACACCAAATTTGGAGTGAGCACAATTGTGGCATTTGCACGTTATTTTCAAAATCACCCGTCACCATCAGATCGTCATCCATGAACCGCACGATAAGAGGCTGTTTACTTTCTTTTCTGGTAATGGATTCAAACTCTCCTTTTTTTGTTCTTTACCAACGATCCAAACTCTCCTTTAATTCTATTTTGTTGTAGTTTTCTTCTTCTTTAGATTGTTAACTTGCATTTATTATGACTTCATTTACTTTGTAACGGATAGAATATTGCATTGGTCATCTAGAGTAAAAAATCAGAGAATTTTAGTCTTACAATTTACACACAAAATAAATAAAATGAAAGAGAATAAACTGAGGCCAGAGAAAAATGGGCCATCAGGAGAAGTAGGCCCATTACGGCCCATAAGAGACAAGTGTATATCTCGAGAGAGCAGCAGAGAAAAGCGAGAGAGAGAAGCAATTAGCAAAAGTAGAAAGAAATGGGATGCTGTTTCAGCTCAGGGAAAGTCACGGCCCCGCCTGTGGCCCAGATTACTCCTCCACCGATTGAAGAAGAATCCGTCAAGGAAGTCGTGGTCCAGTCAGTCTCTGTCTCCGTCCCCGTCTCCATTGCCGACCACATTCCCGTTCCCGTCCTGGACCCCGTACCCGACCCGGACCCCGTTCCCACCGCTCCAGCAACAGTGTTAGATTCAGAACCTCGAGTTCCTCCTAAACCTCTCTCACTCCCAACTCCAGAAATTTCTCACAACAAATCAGACACTTGTAGCGTCTCCGTTTCTCACAGCTTCTCCACCGCCACTACTGCTACAGCTGCTTCCATTCTCGAAGATGACGCTCTCAGCAAACCGTACCTACCTCCTCCTCCTCCTTCTTCTACCTCTCGTCGTAACAGGTTTGACAGAGTCTCTAGATCTCAGGGAGAACGACATTCTCCTCAACGGAAACTCCGTCCTAGATTGGTCCAAGAAAGACCTTCTCGTCAACAAAACCCTAGCCAAAACCGGCGATATATGGATTCGGGTCCTTTACCAAGAAGCGGGTTATCGGATAATCTGAGACGTCGTTCACCATCTCCAGCTAATCGTGGCCCGAGTTCGGCAAGGAGAAGTCCCATGAAGAAGCGAGAAGAAGCTCCGGAGAAAGAGGTGAAGAAGAAGGAAGAGAAAGAGACTAAAGTAGCTGTTGAGGTAAAGAAAGAAGAAGTAGCAGCCGATGTTAAGGACCCTGAAGTATCAATGGAATGCTTCATCTTCCTCTGATTTCTCTAATTTCATCATTTAACTGATGTGATTGATTTCTTTTTCCTTTTTGTTTTTTTGATTTGTAAATCGCTGAATGTACAATATAACCAAATCTTTTGCGGATCTTCGTTTATTGACTCAGTAAAGTAAAAGGTAATCCTACGCAACATCGTTTCACAAATTCCATGGCTTTAACTTTTTTTTTATGGAGATTGCTGCATTTTTGCTCTAGGATAAGCAGACACAGACAGATACACTGTTCTTCTGTTTAACACTCAACTACATAAAATACTTGTCTTTATTAAAGTTTTTACATAAGAGAATAACAGTCCTAATCAAAAAGAGTGACTAATGATAAAACTGAAGATGGTTTCTTGATGATAATGGTGGACATGGCTGAGCAATAAACGTTGGGACTTCTTCTCCAGGCATTAACACAGATATTTCTCTCTTGCACACATCCATCTGCACACAAGATTACTTACACATGACATCATCATTTCACAAAATAGACAAACAGTGAAGTTAAGCCTCCAACATATCATTTTTATTTTGTCAACTCTGAGTATATTCAAACCTCGTTGCATGAATTAAGGGGTTTTGTATCCCCATAAAAATTATTCATTTAATGTATTCCTGTTTTGGACTTTGCAACATTTCGAAGATACGACAAAAACAGCTTCCTCGAGCTTAAACCCTCGGATTATTGTGATCTAGATTTTAGACATATTAAGCAAGCCTGACTTGTAGACTTCGTTGAACTAAGATGAATCCGCAAGTTTATTTCATCTCAACACCCAACAAAATAAGCATAGTTTTGGTAAGAAATTTGGGATGATCAAAAGCTTATAGATGAAACTCCAAACGAATCAGGTTCACTTAGTAGAGACTAAGTAAATATCAACACAAACAAAAACGTAGGCAAAAGTGTAAAAGTAAACAGAGAGAGAGAGAGAGAGAGAGGAGAGGTAATGAACCTTGGGTGAAGCAAAGGGAGGAAGCTTTGAGTCGAGAGGTGGTGATTGAGTCTGTCGAATGGACATGAACCTTTCAAAAATAGCCAAAAAGAGGAAGATGGAGATCAAGATTGCAGTCGCCATCAAACAAAACGGCACCGCATTCACCGAGTTCCCGAAAGGTCCTACTACTTCTCCTTCGTTCTCTGCCGCTGTCGGACCCGCCGTTCCAAACCTCACATGGTCGTTGCTTCTCATTTGTAAGTGGAGAGAGAGACTGGTGAAACAGAGGAAGAAGACGAACAAGTAGAAAACGATAATTGTCAAATTCCCATTTTTAGTTGACTAGTCAGCATTACACATGTTGGGTCTTATTCATTATTTGGGCCGAACTATTTGGGCCCATTTGTGGCTTTGGTTTACGTAGTATATTAGGAAAAAGTAACACGAGCGACGACTTCGAATTGACTGCAAGTCTGCAAAGCGAGAGCCATCTTCAGAATCCCGCGAAAACAACAATGGCGAGACTTGAGCTTATTGAGGATGAGGAGGAAGAGGAGAAGAGGAAGACTAAGAGGAAGATGAAAAATCGAAACCATGGATCCACAAACTTTTTCCTGTTCGTTGACTATCTTTTCCTCTTTATATTTTTCTGCTTCCTTTGTTTCATCGTCTTCAAGGTGTTGGGTGCGTGAACGAACTTCAATCGCTTTGATTTGTTTATATCGATCGTTTTTATTCTTATATACAGTATTTGTAATTGCATCATCAATGAACAAATTTATGTGGTAGATCTCAGTTTTTGGACACGGAAACTAAATTTCGCATCCATATGTCTATAATCGTATTTCTTTGTTTTGCAGCTAAGTTGATCTGACCAAAAGCTTTTGTTCTGAGTAATTACTTTTTGTTGTGGTTTGGTTTTGGTAATGCTAACACTGAGATAATCTTGAGATTTTCATCATTTCCTTGATCAACTGGCAATTATTTACCCTGTGTAAAGGGACTCTCTTTTGAAACAGCCTTGGTAGATTGTAAATATTTCTTTTGTGGTTATTGAATGACCGCTCAAGATTATATTTTGTGACAAGAGTGATTCAGTTGGAGAGATTGTGATGTCATATAAAGAGATTCTGGGTTGATCACCATCAGTCTTTGCTGTTTTGTTAATCTATTGTATGAGTTGATGGTAAAGTTTGGAAGGCAGAGTAACGCATAGGGAAAATCTCAATTGTGTTTGTCTACACGTCTTCCTTTTCTGCAATTACTCTGTAGGTTATGCTCATTTCTTACTCAAAACATTTGAAGCAATATGGAGTCATTACATGTTATGTGGAAACATGCTTATTATTTATTAGAAATTATGTAAGCAAAGCTCTGAAATACATTCAATAGACCATACATTCCAATCTTGTGCAGAGAGAGGGAAACAGAGAGAGACATAGAGTTGAGATCTTAATATATGACGTAGTAGACTTTTTGTGTAAATAAGAAGAAGGTGCCTGATCATACCAAGATTGAATACCCTTTTGCATCTAGCATATACTTAGTTTTTGATAGGTTGTGGCACTGGTGGAACTGGATCCTCTTCTTCTGAGCTAGGACTAAGAGCTTCATATCCAGGGTTTGGGGCAAAACCAAGAGGAGGGTTTGCATAAGAAGTGATTGGGGCAGCAGCTAGAGGATCTTTATAAGGAAAGAATGGCATCTTAGTTTTGGGAGGTAGCAAATACCTTCCAAAACCAGGAAAGAGACCAGATGGTTGGGGTGGTAAACTCACAAGGAAGTCTGAATGTTTGATCTCATTGGAAATGGAGGAGAAGGGAAAGTAACGTATTCCTCTCACTTGCTCTGCACACCCAAGAAGCAGGCTTACCAGAACAATTGTGGTTGTCAGTTTATGCAGAGAAGAAGCCATTCTTGTGTTATTGAAGGATAAAGATAGAGCTTGAATGTTTAGTTTGTGGAGGGAAAAAGGAAGAGAGTTTGTACTTAATGTATAGAATGAAATGATTCAAGCTAACTATGGTTACATTGATGGAACATAAACGTGTGCATTATTTGCTAAATACAGCCTACAAAGTCTGGTGGCATTTTCTGTTTGTATAAACGGTGAATTAAGTACGTACGTGATCAGTCACGTCATTCGGCATAGCTCCCTAATTAGTAATAAGCCCAAATTTTAATGGGCTTCTAAACTCTGTTCTCCTCTTCTTCACGTATGCAAGCCATGAATTCTGCAAGTTTATTTAGCTTTAACACAGGAAAAAAAAAAACCCAAAGAAGGAGTCAGCAAAATGACTGCTTCCACTTTGGTAAAAGAACATGCAACCTTCAAATTTGACCTTTTCTGCAGTCTTCTTCTCTAATTAATCTTTACTTTCTCCAAATGGTTAGTTGATATTTTACATTTATGTGTCTTCCCGACGTATTTCACAGTTGTGGATTGAATTGTTAGAAGAAAATCTTTCATAGTCAAAGAGTATTTCCGTACTTATATTATATCTCCATGTTGTACTATTTGAATGTGTCAAACTTATATTGTATATGTTTTGGTTTACCCACTTGCTTGATTTTCAACATTGCCGACTAAACTGTCATACATGTTCTATGTTAAAATGATTCTCTGGTACGGATTATTGAGTCTTTGACGCAGTTTCTCTGCTTTTAAGATACCTTCTATAGGGAGATATCTAAAGCTCTGTTTTTGTTGTCTTCTTCACGAATTGTGCAAAACGGCATTAACAAGACAAATCGTTTTATTCATCCCAACATAATCAATCAAATTATCAGAAGAGAAAAAAAAAAATCAATCTTAGAGAAACGAAAATATATTTAAATCAATGAAATGATAATAAATGGAGAAGGTAGAGAGATGTGAGAGGGACAGGTGCATCTACCAATAATCTCCTGCTTCATAAGAATGGGTCAAATGGAGTTAAGTTTTTCTATAAACCTATTTCCCAACTCTCTCAGTCTCTCAAACAATACATTTACTTTGTTTTCACAATTTTCGTTTGCTAAAGTCATTGCCATTCTCACAACAATAAAAAAGAGAAACAGAGTTCCATTGGAGATTCATACAACGTTTTTCCTTTTTCGTTTAGTGTTTCACAAGATCTCTCGGTTTCTGACATTGCCTTGAAAGTCTCAAATACTCGTCCAATAAATCAAACACTTTTGTCCAAAAACTAAGCTCTTTGAAACGTCAGGGGAAAAGAATCCCGCAAAAAACTCTTCTCTTTCCTCTCTGTTTTTGTGGGTTGAAGTTTGGTTATTTGTTGGATGATAATGGGTTTTGATAACGAATCAAACCTGGACCGGTTCCTTCGCTGCACTACACCAATTGTCCCTGCTCTTTCCCTCCCTAAGGTTCATACTTTTTTCATTCATTCTTAAGCAATTCTCTGAATTTGTGATCTGAAATTATATGTTTAAACAGACGCAGATGAAGAATCTCAATCCTTTATGGTACCCATTGGAGAGCGAGAGCGTCGAGTATTTCAGGTTAAGCGATTTTTGGGATTGTTTCGATGAATGGAGTGCATATGGTGCAGGTGTGCCCATTATCTCAGAAGCTGGCGAGACATTGGTCCAATACTACGTTCCTTACCTCTCTGCAATTCAGATATTCACCTCTCATTCTGCTCTCAATGCACTAAGGTAAATATTATAAAGCCATTTTCAGAAATCATAGAAATATATCTATGAATCTAAGATGTTGCTACGTTGAATGATGATTGAGGGAGGAGACAGAATCAGGAGATTCAGGAAGCGAGTCGTGTAGCGATGAGTGGAGATGGGAAGGATGTTCTTCATCAGAGGAAGGATTTGATCCTCAAGAACCTCTTGATCGTCTCGGTTACTCTTACTTGCAGTATTTCGAGAGATGTGCACCTTATTCCAGAGTCCCTCTCATGGATAAGGTTTGCTCTTTCCCCATTATTGTAGTTGATTATTGAACTACTTTAGAGATGCTTGAGAATACATAAGTCTTTTGTTTCAGATCAAAGAGTTAGGAGAAAGACACACAGGGTTATGGTCATTAAGGAGTGTTGATCTGTCTCCTGCAAGTTGGATGGCTGTTGCTTGGTCTGGCTTTTCTCTACTCTGTGGTTTCAGAAAGCAAAAATTAAGGTTAATGTAAGAAATTGGTGATGATGTTTGTTTATACATATAGGTATCCAATCTATCACATCCCCATGAATAGAAGCATAAAGGATTTATCTACTTGTTTCCTCACTTACCACACACTTTCCTCATCTTTCCAAGGTACATTTTGACTTTCCTCTTGAATGAGTATCATACTTGTAAAAGTACATTCAATCTCTAAACTCCCTTAGCATTGAAACAGATGTGAAGAAAAAGGAGAGTGAGAGGATAAGTGTGAGTGCATTTGGGATGGCCACTTACAAGATGCAAGGGAGGCTATGGGACAATGATAGATTGGAATCCTTTTTGAGCGTAGCAGATTCTTGGCTAAAGCAGCTAAGGGTCCACCACCATGACTTCACCTACTTCACCACTACTCATTATTTTTGATACATAGTGTTTCAGATTCTTAATTAGTTGACATTTTATTAAGATTTGTGTTTAAGAGTAGTACATAACAATGTGGAATTTCATTTGGGATTCTTTGGAATGGACATGCACTAACTTGTTCTTTCTTCATACATTTGGTTTGGGGTCTAAATGGTGATGAACTAAATACATTTATTCTTTTTTAATATTTTGAGACTTTATGCTTCTATGGAGGAGTAAAAAACCTTAAATAACTCCAACTATTTTATTTTATTTACTTTTAATAAAAGACTATGCTATTTTTACTCACAAGCTACATAAACTTTTTGTTTTTTTTTGTTTCTTATGTCAGTAACACCAACTTTTTATATTATCATAAAAGTACACTAACTATTACAATTGTTTGTTTAATACACGATATTTCAAAATTTGTATTTTTCTTATGATCGCATTTAGCGTAGTTAAACTTTGATGGGTGTTAACTATGATTAAACACATTTTTTAGATGTATAATATAAATTTATGACTATTCCTTGGCATGGAATAACGATATACTTTTGAAATGTCGTGTACTATAGAGCTGTAATTTTTACGGTAAAAGCGATTTTTTTTTTTTTGTAGTTTTTAGATTTTTTTTCCTTTTTATAAACGTCGATCCTTTTCTTCAAAAAAAAAAAAAACTTACTAATTTTTGTCATACTACATTTAACGCGGCTAAAAAATACTTAATGGATTAGCACTAACTGCGATAGATAAAATATGTGCTTCTTTTGAACATGTTGTGACTTCGATGGGAATGTTCGTGTGAAGACGAAGAAGTCATAAGTTTTGAGTATGCGTGCATTTGCAATTTAAGGCTATCTAATTGGTTATAAAGGACCTTATGAACCGATTCCAACGTGTACAATGTACATTAATGGGAAGATCTAAAATTAACACTATAAGTATCAATTAGAATTATATTATATTGAAAACAAGTTAAGAGAAATTTGAAAAAAATAACGAATATTAAATACATTCTCTCTTTCATATTGTTTTACTTAACTTGAATAAAAGTTGATTACAAATAAAAATGTTTTTGGTCAAATGATTGAATGTTACTTTTGTTATTTTTTTAAACTAAATTTGATTTTTAGTAGTCATTTTTGCCTTACAAGATATTATTTAAGGTTTAGAGATTTCGAAAACTGACTATAAATTGACTTTTATTGATTAAGCTCTTGACAAAAAAAAATTTATTACAATTGGGAGAGGGGAAAGTTATTTACATGGCATATATCTAGGTATATACACAATAAAATATTATTTCATAATACCAAAACAATAAAATAACCTGTGCCTTACAATAAAGTAAGCACAACTTTCTGTAACATAATTTTAAAAAATTTGTTATAGATATGTTTAGTACAAGTTCCACTACATATATATTCATTCTTGCCCACTAGACAATCAAGATAACAACTTCATAGATGCTTCGATATAAATTCGAAATCTCAATGTTTTCCACAAATTAGAAGATATGAAGAATAAATAACATCATGCATATAATATGCACGTGAGATGATATATTGAAATTAGTTACCAAAAAAATGATATTGTCTGAGAAATAAAAGTCTCTAGTAGGTTTCAATATTTGTTTGGTCGAAAGTCTTATAGTTGTTTATAGTCAAAACTTGGTCGGTCTCGTGAGAGTAGCTTTTGAGGAAGGTGGGGAATAAGCAAAAATATCATAAAAAGTGAAAGCTGAGTTTGACAAATCACCGACCCAAACAAAATTCAAATACTACTTTGGGTTGTCATCAAATGGTTAACTCTCTTAAGGGATAATATCCTTAGCCGTCGTTAGCCGACCATATTACTAAGTACAAACACAAAACTTTCGTCATTCAATTTTGCTTATAAACCTCCATACCTCTTAGATTATTGATATAATTACACTTTAATCTTATCGTTTAAGCTTCCAAGTGGTCTTTATTAAAAAGATAAGAAAATAGTAATATACTAATTAATAAAAGTGAAGGATATGAACTTGCAAGCATGAATTAATGAATGCGTTCACCGTCCAAAAAAACAGACAATGCCACGTAATCGTACGGACATGAATGTTTGCGCGTTGTATTCTTCTTATGTGTCAATTAACTCTGTTATTTATTTTTATTTTTTTGTCAAAGTCTCAATAGACCAATTAAAGGCGGTCATGGATTAGAGTAAACGGTAAGGAATAACCCCAAAAAGTTTTGTATTGAATTTCAGATGGGACATATTTTAACTAATATTATAATCTAAAATTGGTTCTTAACAACAACAAAAATAAATATCTAATTGTGATTCATATATAAATGAGCCCATCGAGTCGCTTCTCGCAAACACAATTTTTCTCTAACTCTCTCCTTTCAAAGCTTTTCTCTCTTCCACTCGTCATTGCTTTCGAACATTCCATACCTGAAACTTGAACTGCAAATGGATTTTGATGAGGAGCTGAATCTTTGTATCACTAAAGGTAAAAATGTTGAATCTTCTTTTGGAGAAGCTTCGTCCACGTCTCCAAGATCTACGAAGAAGATGAAGAATCTTAATCGTCCTAAACCCTATCCTCAATCTTTCTCTTCTTCTCCTTACTCGTCGATGGCTTTACCTTATTCCCTTGATCCAACAATTCAGAATCAACAACAACAACTCGGCTACGCTCCGGTTGATCAACAACAAGACTCAACAATGCAAAGCCAAAAGCAAATGATCTCGTTTAGTCCTCAACAACAACAGCAGCAGCAACAGTATATTGACAAGTACTGGAGCGACACATTGAATCTTAGCCCCAGAGGCAGAATGATGATGATGAACCAAAACCAACCTGTTCAACCTTACAGCACAACCAAGCTGTATAGAGGAGTGAGACAACGTCAATGGGGAAAATGGGTTGCAGAGATTCGTATGCCTCGAAGCAGAGCACGTCTTTGGCTTGGTACTTTTGATACAGCTGAAGAAGCTGCCATGGCTTACGACCGTCAAGCTTTCAAATTAAGAGGCCAAAGCGCAACACTTAATTTCCCAGAACATTTTGTGAATATGGAAAATGAGCAGCATGATTCAAACACATCGCATGAGAAAGAAACAGAAACAGAAACGCCACAGCCAAACGAGGTTAACTTGGAGAGCAAGAAAGTAACAGTGAGTGATGGTGAGATTGATGAAGGAATGGCTGAGGCGTGGTACAATGCAGTTACATTGGGATGGGGTCCTGAAAGTGCAGTTTGGGATGATTTGGACAGTTCACATCACTTTTCAGATGGCTCATCTTCTTCTTCTCTTTCTTGTCCTATGAGACCTTTCTTTTAGATTGTAGGTTTTAGTTTAGGGTTATGCGCATTGACATTTGGATGGAGACAGTTTTGGTGATCTCCCACTCCACGCATCAGTCATTCTTTCTCTCTCTACCTCCTCCTTTTACTTCCATTATTATCAATTTATCATTGTTTTTAATATATGGGTGCGCATGTTTGTGTTCGCATGTCATAATAGATGTTGTATCTTTGGTGTCAGTTACCTTTTATGCTCTGTTTTCTTCTTCTGTTAAAAATAAAGTTAAAGGTTGCACGAACACAGATGTGACATAAAAAGGAGGAAGAATATGTTAAGAGTCAAACATAAATGAGAATTAACTAAGATAAAGAAAGATCAAAGATTGTTGTCAATGATATTATCAGCCACATTAAACTTTCTAAACTTCTCCTCAGCTTTCATCTTGATATTCATCATCACTAAACATGCGTTGAATCCTGCAATTGTGGGTTGCAAGCATGTTCACTTGTCCATTGTGTGAAATCTCTATAATCACTGTTTCATCATCCAATGCAATTGGTTGTTTCCATGGCTCTCCATCCATTCTCATGTATACATGTTTTGCTTCACCTTTCTTAAATTCAAATTTAATTTGGCTTGCCTACACACACACACGTCCTTAAAACTTTTAAGGTGCACTGAGTCTGAATTTGTTAGTCTACCATCACTATACATTGTTTTTACCTGTGCAAGTCTTGTCCCATGACCATTTGGAGCGAGCAGAACAAGACCATGCCAAGCATCTCTAAATCCAACGATTTCTATGAGTCCATCGTCAACGTATGATGGAGTTAGGCTTTTCTGTTTACACATCAATAGATTATTGAAGCAATCTGACGAGTTTTATAATTATTAATTGAAGAAGATTGTAAAAAACTGACAGCAGATTGTTCCTTGGGATTTGGTGTTCCCCAAGGATTTAGGCCTCCAGAAAAACTAGGAAGATTCAAACATACTATAGACCTGATCCTGCCAGAACAAATTTATATATACATTTAAAATCAATTCCTGTATTGTCTATTGTGCAAGAAGACTTGTATAACTTTTTACTTATACTACCTTTGAGGAATGTGGAGATCATTCCATTGGCCACTTTTATCACAAATCTTAACTTTTACAAGCTGAGCTATGTTTCTGGAGCAACAAGACAGAGCGAAATTAGGAAAAGGAGTCATGTATATATAAGCAAATAATTAAAGATATACTTACTGTGATGAAGGGTGATAAAGAGGAGCACAAAACCATCCTTGTATGAAACTAAGCTTTAGATATGTGCTCTGAAACGTCAAGAAATCAATGGATATATCTTGTTTAGTAACCGCAAAAACATTGGAGCTACATAATTTGAAAACAACATCAAAGAAATTAACTTTAAGAGCAAGGTATTAAAAACCTGATTAACTAGCTGATTGTTATACTTTTCAGGGTGCAATTTTCTCTGCTTATGAAATGCATAAGAGACTTGAGTATCTATACCTGCAGTCAAACTGATTAATGATGCTACCAACACAAGAAGTACCCTTAACTGCAATGTTGTTAGTTGTAAAAAGATGATTTTGAGTTTCAGCAGTCAAAGAGCAAAATTCTTACCCAAGCTAAAGTAATTCCAGAATCCCCCACGAAATGTATCGTAACATTCCTGGTAAATTTAAGTATCGTTGGATGTCATAAAAACTAAGAAGAAAATGTTAAGAGATGGTGTTCAAAAGAAGAGAAAATCTTACCTTAAATAGTTGATCAGATGGAAAAACACGATGAAAAGAATGTGGTAGCTCAAGAGATGACACAGGATTACAAGAGCCTGTTTTTGGAGCCTTCATCCTCATAAGTAGGTGCCAACTTAACCAAGACATAAACACTTATTAATTCCAGAATCAAAGTATAATAATATGAAAACTGGAATTAAAAATGTATATACTTGTCTATCTTCATCTCTTTTGCGTTAATCACTTGTTCCAAAAAAGATTCCACAGACGACTTATCTGTTCCAGGATTTCTTTTACCCTGAAGATGAGAGATTTAGTTATTGTATATGATATGATTTGATGATGTGAATTAGTCCATTGGTTTTATACAGTACCCATCCAAATGCAAACGGAAGATTATTTCCTGTGCCCAAAGGAACCGTAGCATTGGAGGTGGATTGAATAGTTTAAGATCAGACACAACTCCAAGAAGCCAACCAGCTGTTCCATCTCCTCCTGCAACCTGATTAAACACACAACACAACTTAAAGACTTTACTTACACTTTACGTATGAATAGAAGAACTTACAGTTATCTTTAACTTGTCACGAATCTTGCAAACTAAACTATCATCCTTTAGCCTCTCTAGGTTAGTGTAGATTCTCTGCAGTACCTTATCCGGAGTCTCTACCTCCAGATCAAAAACCTGCACCAAATGTGCTATAATCAATAAACAGAACTCCAATACACGATCTATGATCACTAAGTAAATTAGACCATCATCTATTAGAATAGTTGCCATATTCCATTCAAGTTTGACTTAAGGGCTTTTAGGTTTAAAATATCAGATATAAGATACCGTATTCAAGAAGAATCAATGAATTCTCACTTTTTCTCTAGAAGTCAACTGATTTCATGAACTATAGTAATCTAGATTTTTAAACCTAATGAATCATTTAATTGATGAAGTCAACGGGTAAAGTGTTTTATAAATGGACCTGGTTTGGATTGAGGAGAGTGCGGTAGGTAAGGATGAGTTGTGAACCGAGTTGACCACCACTTTTGGAGTTTATGAATACGAGGATTGGGCTCTCTGGTGGTTCACTGACCTCCACTATAGGCTCGGCTTCAGACGTGAGAACGTACGAAGGAATGTAGAATTTCTTCACAAAATTTGATAAATTCATGTACTCTTCCATGTTCGTCTCTGCTTCAACCCACTCATGTAACTTGAAAATTTGATATGATACATAATAGGAATTTTGAAAGATTTTATATAATTGAAATCCAGAAGATTCTCTACCAAGATTTTTATCCTTTTTTGGGTTCAAAAATTGGATAGACAAGATCAAAACACTTTGTTTCTTAAAACTTTTTTTAATCTTTCACTTGTGATGAGATTTAACAACATATAAGAAAGAAACAAAAAAGGGAAAAAAATCTTGCAAGAGCTATAAGCTAAACCATTAGATTTTTTTCCTTGTTTTTTTTTTTGTCTTAATTTAATGCTTATAGCCTTGTACCAAAATTACTAGATTGGTTAGGACAAAGTTTAAGGTAAAAAATGTTATTTTTCGGAGTGGGTAACTCTATCCAATAGCAACGGCGCGCAACATAGCCTGTTAGTAATGGGCTCACTTAAGGCCCATTTAAACGTAGGGCTTAAAATCAATTAGTAGCCCATTAACTAAAACGCTGTAGTATTAGGCCCTATTCGAGAAGCTCCCAATACGATGACTTGACACAATCTTTGACTTGACATCATCATCATCATCTCTGACGCTGACTGATTTTTTTAATATTTTGACACTGACCAATCCAAAAACCTAATCTAATAAGAGTAGATGGAATGATGCAAAAGGAAGTGAAACGACAACCCCACAATACATTTCGTTCCACGTGTCTCCTTCTTCATGAATCCACACATTGCTAATTTAGGAGACTGAAAATAAAATAGTTGGAGATTGAAACTATTTTTTAATACAAACAAAAAGCTTTGGTGTGAACTCATGAGAAGCCTGTGGTTCTTCTCTAATGTGATATGGAATTCAAAGTTTGTTGCACAGCTTTCTACCAACAATTTAACAAACATAAAAAGCTTCACTTTTGTTTTCGTTATATTATATTTGCTTCTTCAAATTGTCTAAATAGTGGTGACGTGGATGGCTATTTGAAGACAACAAGCAATCTCTCTATCTACAATTGAACTTTAAGTAAAATGTTGCAATTCTACCTCTCATCATCAATTTTAAAAACACAAGGCACATTACATTAACACGTTATTTGATACAAAGATTTGATGAGATTATCCAACTACTTTTACCGTCCTCACTCTTAACCTTTGAAACTCTACACTTTTGGGTTACAAATTTCAACGTAACATATATTCTCATATACTTGATTTTCTAGGTTTTTTTTATACCAAATATGCTTTCTAAAGTCAACTGAGCTATAAACATGTAAACTCAAACAACTTTTTGTTTTATAAAACAAAGTCAAAACCTTAACCAAAAGAAAACATGTAAAGTTAACAATGTACTTTCACGGTTTCACCTCGACTCTGCATCCATGTCACCATAAGATGTAAAAAAGGAGTTAATCTTTGAGTTCCATTGCTTTGTGCATGTTTGTCTATATACAACAGTACATTATATTCACTCAAAAATATAAAAAATAAAGATATTATAAATTATACTGACAGAATCTAAGATAGATTATATAAAATACAATGCTTAATATATCACTCACGTGGATTGTTTCTAGAATAAACACTTAGAAAAAAAAAAGATAGGCGATATGCTGTCGAGGCAAGGTTTATATTTTTGCTTTTGTACATAATTAATGTCCCTCAAATTAGAGGACACGTGGACTATAAACCCTAGCCAAATGAAATTGACCTTGCATGTTTTTTTCCTACATTTACTATTTCTCCGCATAATTCATATCCCTATATAAACAAATCAATGGAGAAGTTAAGAGAGCATCAAAACACATTTGACATTTCTAAAACTCAACTCCTCTTTTGAAAATATTAAGAACTCTCGTTGCCTCTTCGATCCCTTAGTACAGAACCAGTGTATATTAACGGAACCTAACGTCGCTTGTTGTATTTATCTTGTCGGAAACAAAACAAAGATGGGAAGATCACCTTGTTGTGACAAGAATGGAGTGAAGAAAGGGCCATGGACGCCTGAGGAAGATCAGAAACTCATCGATTATATTCGATTTCATGGTCCAGGCAATTGGCGTACTCTCCCCAAAAATGCTGGTATGTTAACTACACATTTTTGTATTTATAATATCTTTCTGTTCTAATATATTATATTCTCGTATACTGAATCAAACACTTATATATAATTACAGGACTCCAAAGATGTGGAAAAAGCTGCCGTCTGCGATGGACTAATTATCTAAGACCAGACATCAAGAGAGGAAGATTCTCCTTTGAGGAAGAAGAAACTATCATTCAGCTTCACAGTGTTATGGGAAACAAGTAAGCCTCATTCACACCATTATTATTTGTTTAAGATGTTTCAAATGATAGAAATACCCTACAAACTTTCACATCTGTATGATTAGTCGTATTCGCCTGGACTATTTTTTAAGATTCAAATTCATCAGCTACAACTTTTGTATGTTAATTAGTGAAAAAGAGTGTGAGCATATGTATGCATGAGCGTATATGTCAATGTTTAGGCCATCAACTTTTATAAATTATTATTATTAGTACGTATATTGACCTAATACATGTATTTTAATAATAAAGTGAGAAGAATTTTATATTAAGTATTCAAATCTTGATGTTCCACTAATTGGTTGATGGATTATTATAGGTGGTCAGCAATAGCAGCTCGTCTACCTGGAAGAACTGATAACGAAATAAAAAACCATTGGAACACTCATATCCGCAAGAAGCTTGTAAGAAGTGGTATTGACCCTGTGACTCACTCACCACGACTCGATCTTCTCGATCTGTCAACACTTTTAGGAGCACTTTCCAATCAGCCAAACTTTTCATCACTTGCAACAAATGCATCGTCTTTGCTTAATCCTGATGTATTAAGGCTAGCTTCTCTTCTATTTCCACTTCAAAACCCGAATCCTATTTACTCACCGATTCTCGATCAGAATCTTCAAACTCCAATCACATCATCTGTTTCGTCTCAACCACAAGCTGAGTGTACAACACCAACAAACAATGAAACTTCATCTTTTGAGCCTATGAATGCAAGACTTGATGACGTTGGTTTTACAGTATTACCACCTCTGTCAGAAAGTTTCGACTTGGACTCACTTATGTCAACGCCAAAGTCTTCTCCACAACAAGATAGAATCGATGCAGAAGCCAACTCCAGCAGTTTTTTCGACTTTGGCTTTCCGGATAATTTCAACTTTGATGACTTCATGTTAAATCAATAAAGAGCATAATGATATATCCCTACTACACATCTTTTTCTTTCATATACGATTCTTTGTTGCATTTCTTCTATTGTTTGATGTATAAATAAACTTATTGTTTTCATACTGCAAACATTAACACAGAAGTCTTTACAAATTTTCATGAATGTTACTTTAAATAGGCCCAATATGAGGTTCATTAATCTGTTACATAGGCCCATTTTGGGTGAATATTTTCAGAGAGAAGACATGAGTTTGACTTAAGTGTGAAACATGTCTGTTTTGTAACTCGCTTGGTTTAAGGACCCGGTTGCACTTTATGGACTTAAATCAAGGCAGAGAAATACTCCTTAAACTAATATCTTATATGTTAAATCAATAAAAAGCATAATAAAAGAAATAGATAAAGTGTGTGAAGCAGGTAAGCCTCGGTTATATAAATATCGTTTGAATTTGATGGCATTAGGTAAAGAAAATTTGATGTGGGCAAAACAAGTAAACAAATAACGTATAAAAAGGCTTTAATTGCAAAAATTTAGAACTTAAGAGGACAATTAGGAAATATTATTGAAAGGAAGGACTTCTTTTATGTAATTTCACTTTTTCTGACGGTTCGTTTCCCAAGGCGGGCCTCCGGCTCATATTCCTACCCGTTTGAAAAAAGATGTTACAATTTTGATTTGTCTATACTCAAAAAGTGAATCAATGATTTAATATATGATTGTAAGAGTTTTTTGTTTTCTTTTTGTATTTTGTCCTTTAGAAATTGACCATTTTCTTCATGTGATTATACTCATTCGCATCTTTTTACACCTCTTTGTGGCTTAATTCATCTGATTCTCCACCGTTCATAAAAATATGTATTAGTTTCATACTCATAACTTAAATGCTTCTTGTTCTGTTAGCGTAACGGTTAGCGGTGAATCTAAATGAGTTTGAATCCCAAACTTAGGTTCATTCGAAAGGCTTAAATCTAGTAAAACTTGTTCATTATTTGTAAGGAGTTTGGACAACTCAAACTCACATGAAAATAGAAAATGCAATCAGAAAATTCGAAATAAAATGGCAAGCCATAATTCTCATATCAAATCCAGTGAGATTGAGTGGAAGAACAAAATATATATATATATATATTTAAAGACATGATATATTTTTTTTATCAAAGCATTAAGGTACTTCAAATACAAAAACAGAAAAAACGACACAAATTATCGGATTCTCAAACAAAAACTCTAAAAAACCAAGCTAACAAGAATGAGAAACAATTTGATTCTTTTATGATTATATTTTTTTTGTTATTAATAATAATTAAATTTTTCAATCCATAATCAAAGTTTTTCAATTTGAACGGAACGCGATTTGAACTTACCATAAGCTAGATAAAGGGCTGACCAAATATTTCTATTCTTTTCAGAAATCTTTGTTATTATTAATTCTCGCATTAACACAACTTATATCGTATACCAAATGTGGTTA
>OVAX01000220.1:39190-103954 GCA_900406405.1 Lepidium africanum | reverse complement strand
CAAGAGCCTATCCCTTCACCCCAATCCTTTGAGAGTGACGATTCTAGGAGAATCATATCACCAGGAGAAGGGCGACCTTAGCCCTAGAGGTACCTAAAACTCCAACTTTTTATTTTATTTCGCAACTGCATATGATCTCTTGTTTTGCTGACCTAGGATTCACCTTCAAGCTTTTATTCACACAANTAGGATTCACCTTCAAGCTTTTATTCACACAAGGACTGTGTGATTTAAGTTTGGGGGAGGGTTCTAGGGGTTACTAACTATGCTTTTGTGATCTTAGTTTGATTTTCCATGCATTACATACATAGCATAAAAATCCATAAAGATTTTTCATTCATAGCATAGCATGACATTCAAAGCATAGAAAAACCATAAAAATTTGAAATTTTTTAGAAAAGCATTCTAAAAAATAGAGTGTTCATGCACTGCATATAGGATCGAGTCTAGTTCTTTGGGAATTATCTTGCTGAGATTAGGCACTCTTGCTAGGTTGTTGGCTAGTAACCATAGCGAACTTTGTGGTTTGTTGATATCTCTCTGTAGAAAGCTTATAGGTGGATCGTTTGCCTTGGAGAACTTTGCTTGTGCTTGTGTCTCGAAAGAGTTAGGCTTGTTTCCTTCTAATTTGGACGTTAAACTTGCCGAGTTAGGGCCTTTAGATGCATTGAACATTTTCCTTTCTTGAGCTTGGTATGGCAAAATAACTGAAAGTGATAATTCTCCCAACTGCAACACATTCGATGTGCTTAAGGTGAGCGGGGATTGCGTGTAAACTCGTGCCCTCTTGTGCCTCATTGAAACCATGAAGAGTAGAATATGAAGCAGCCCATTCATTGGTGTGGATCCTTAAAAGGGAAGTGAAGCAGACCATTGAATAAGCTGTGGATTCGAAGACCATGAGTTTGTGCTTAAATTGAAAAAAAAAATAAAGGAATTGACAAGTGTGCTTAATTGAATATATGTTATGCCAAGTTTAGGAAGTTTAATCATATGTTCATTGATCTATAATCCTTCTTGAGGCATTCACTTATAGAAATAAGGATTCAAGTCTGCACTCTTAGAGACCAGCTTAGACATTGGGGATTTAAGGACTAAATGCTAAGCTTATAGACGAGTATATGGTGAGAGTAATAATGGAACATTGGTCACTTGTGGCTTACAGTTTCAACTTGTTGAGGTGCTTGATTAAGGCTAGATATTCCCTGCGTCTTCAACCTCTTTTCCTTCTAAGTTCATTGCACTTGCTTGAGGCCAAGCAAGGACCAAGTTTGAGGGAGTTGATATACATGCATTTTACCCCATTTTAGCAGCACAATTCATATCCATTTGCATTCATTCTCATCACATTCTTTGCATTTTAGAGTCCTTTAGGCTTGCATTGCATTCATTTAGCATGCATACTGCATTTGGAGCATCTCAGGTACCTTTGAGCCTATTTTGAGCATTTTGGAGTGGATCTGGCACAAAGACTCAAGGATCAGCCTAAGACTAAGCGCTTGAACAGAAGATCTTGCAAACTGAAAAATTCACACGCCTCCAGAGTCAAACTCGCCACCTCCAACTCGCTAGTCAGAGTGAAGAGTGCTAGTATCTTGAAGGCTGAAGACTCAAGCTTGCCTGAAGACCAGCGAGTGTAGTAGAAGAACCAAGCCATACTGCAAACTGAAGCAATTCACAGCCTAAACTCGCCTGGTGACCACCATAGTTGAGCTTATTGGAAGTGCTAGTATCCTGAAGGCCAATGTTCGATTCCCAGCCTGTACTCGCCTGGTGACCCTGAAGCTGAGAATTTTGGAAGTGGCTAAAGCTAAATGCTGAACTTGCGAGTACCAGTCAAGCAGCACCCACCGACTTCATTATTTTTCTGACTCAGACTAAGGATTTTATTTTGGGGATCTATAAATACCCCTTAGAACGAAAAACACAGTAACCTAGTTTTTACTCTTTTTGGCTAGACCTAAAATAGTTTTCTCTTAGTTTTTGTTACTTTCATGTTAAATCTTTTTTGATACAATGAAAATCTGAGTTTGTTTCTTTGATTGAATCTTGTTTATCTTTTTTTCCTCTTTCTAATTTTTCACTTTTTTTGGGTTTATGCAATTGTTCATAGTTGGTGAGTAGATTCCATTAGGGTTCTTGAGGAAATGAGTTAGATTAGTGCAGATCTAGGGAATTCCAGGCTTACTTAAGGGTATTCGTGCTTAGATCTCTTCAGTTAGGTGGTCTTCATGTTTATTCCAACTTAGCTACTTGGAATCTGATGTTAGGCTTTCATACACCCAGTAAGTGTTTGATGATATGCTTGAATGAGCTTAGTTATGAGATTTACATTTCTAGCCTAAGAGATTAGTTGTCTAGAGTGTTTATTGGCCTGAATAGATTGTTTCTTCATGCTAATCTGAGTGTGTAATCACTAAAGAGATTTGGGTTAGGTCACACTTGGATTAAGATGTATTGATAATGAGAATGACTTGATTATCTCTTATTGAATCTTTTGCCTAGTGATTAGCTTATTAGGTTGTTAAGCAAGCTACCGAAATCTCTAGTGAAGCGCTAGTCATTGATCTCACTCCTCAAGAACCCCAATTTTTTAGCTTGTTTGTTGCTCTGTTTAGTTTCCACTTCTTTGTTTCCTTATGCTTTTTTTTTCGTTTCATGCTATAGCTCTATTTTCTACTGCTTTATTTTGCATCTTGCTTATTTGTGATTGTGACAGAATCATTGTTTTAGGATTGGATTGGATTAGCTTAGTTCATTGTAGTCCTTAGTGTTAGCAACATACTTGTTGGTTTGATAACCCTTTATGCTACAGGGATTTGATAGTTGGGTGTAAAAACATTGTTATCAAGACCTTTAATGCTAGGCTTAAGTATGTTGAGAGTTAGCAAGCGTCTTCTTCTGTGAAGACTACGAGGCAGTTACCACGAAAAGTTGTTCAGAATCCTAAGGGGTATACAACCCAATCTATCACTCTCCGCAGTGGTAAAGAGCTGCCTCAACGAGTTGAAACTACTAAAGACATTAGGGACAGTGTAATCCAAGAATGGGAGGAGAAACAAGGTGCAAAAATAACTCCTACACTCCCACTTGCTGGTGCTACTTGCCATGCACAACGATTGGAGCCTGTTGAAGCTCTTAAGCCTTCTATCTCATCAAAACCGAGTGCACCAATAGTCCAACCTCTGAAAAAACCAAAAGCACCTTTGCTGCATGCCTCAAGAAGGACTAGACATAGAGGTACAAAAAAATTTTTGGCAAGCAAATAAAGGAAGTTGAGCTTAAGATACCCCTCTTGAATGTGTTTGCTTTGATTCCCTAATATTAGAGGTTTCTTAAGGAAGAAGTTAAGGAGAAGATTCATATAGTAGAAGGATTGGAGATAGAGAGCTTTGAGTGTAATGCTGTAACTCAAGCTAAGATAGTTCTGGAAAAGGTGGAAGATCATGGGACATTCACTTTACCGTGCTTGTTGAGACATCTTGATTTTAAGAAGGGGCTATATGATTTGGGAGCTTCCATAAGCTTAATGCCATTTACTGTGGCTAAGAGGCTAGGTTTTAACAACTATAAGCCTTGTAAGACCATCTACAATGGGAGAATCTCACAAGAGTCTCTCATCAAAAAATAATAATAAAATATTAAATAATAATATTTTATTGAGAGAGTCTCTCAAAAAAGTCATGAGAGTCTCTCAAATGAGAGACTATAAGTGGGAATTCTTAGGTTGTAGAGAGATTCTTCCAATAAAAAAATATTATTTAATATTTTATTGTTACTTTTTTTGTTTGAGAGACTCTTGCTAGAGACTCCCATTGCAAATGCTCTAAGTTGTCCTTGATTCTAGCTGATCGATCCACATGATCACCTCATGGATTGCTAGAGAATCTGCTAATTAAGATAGGACATGTGGAAGTTACTATAGACTTTATTCTCATTAACATGGATGAAGAACCCCAAGATCCATTTCTTGGTAGACCTTTGTAGCATCAGTTGGGGCGGTGATAGACGTAAAGAACAAGGCGATTTAATTTAGGTCAGAACATTAGGATCGAGTTCGATCTGAATGGTGATTCAAGGAGGCCAACAATTGAAGGCCAAAGTTTCAGAGTAACTGAGCTCAATGACGTTATGGGCACTGAGAATGAAGAGGAGCGAACTATAGTTTCTCTTCAAATACCACACTAGTCTGATAACTGTGAAGAGTCGAGCTTAAGACTATAAACAAGTTCACTTGGGAGGAAGTCCCAAGCATATCTTTTGTACATAGTTTCATTTCAAGTTTTCATCACTTTATTTTGTCTCTCATGGAACATTCTGTGTTTGGTTTGTGGATAGAATCGTATTATTTTCAGTTTCAGCACTTGAGGAGGTTGAGTGTGGTTTTCAGTATTCTCAAACACTGCACTCGCTGGACCAGCTTGCTTGGCATAGGCGAGTCCCACAATTTTGGCAGAAGAGGAGTATTGAATTCGCCCTTACAGCGAGTAGTTAATCCGAGTCCAAAGCTTTCAGAAGTTGTTGACTTTTTAGTTGACCTGACTCGGGTCAACATGAACTTGTATTCTTCCTGATGATGTATTGAGTGAGTGATGGTATATGGGACATAATTTGGAGCATAATCTAATGATCCCTATCCTACTTACTCACTCAATTACATCACCGAATCTCTTTTGTTTTATGATTTTGATCTCATAGTTAATCATTTGCTTAATCTCCGTGAATTGATTGATGATTAATTAGATTAAGTATTGATCAATTCACACTATACCGTATCCGTATATCTGTATATTTTGCTTGAATGTCTTTCTTATGTAGGAAACTAGATCACCGGAGCTCGGGACAGTCACTGAATAAGTGTGTGGATCAGTTTGGGATATGTTGGGTTTAGTAAACAACACTTGTAGACCCTTTAGCGAGTCCATTAAGCAATTTGGCCTAAGAAGGAGTTTCTAGAATGTGTGGTTAGGAGTTAACTCGACCATGTTTAAGAGTGTACAATGCGAGTCAAGGTTAGTGTGGTAAAGGGGCTCCCATTTAGAATTGTGTGCCTGAAATTGAAGCATGGTGGCCAAGTGTAAGTTGGCGACCACAAGGGGTTGTACTTTGGTGTCAACCTTTGTCTCCTACTCACTCACTCCCCTCGCCTATATAAGGAGAGCTCACTCCTTATTTGTTCTTCACACCAAACTTCTCCACTCTCTCTCTAAGTACAAGGTTCTCTCTAGTTCTTGGCGAGTCTAAAGCTGAGAATTTCAGCTCACTTCCATACAGGCGAGTTCCTTAGGCGTGTAGAAGTAATCTCGCTTATAGTTCAGGACGGTCACGAGCCACTCACAGCATACATCCGAGTTCAGTAGGCGAGTGGGGTATAGCTGGGTCTAAATCTGAAGCCTTGTCCAATTCTAGACGCTTACTCGCCCCCTTTCCAGCAAGTGACCTTGGCGAGTCCAATTTTAAACTTTCCAGAAAGGCTTGTTTCGACCTATATTTCTCTTTTCCAACATGAGCCTCAAGGACAGAGCAGTTAATAGAATCCGTCTAAACGCATATAATAATATTTATGACCAAGATGCAAAAAAAGCACCATGGAAGAAGAAAGCTGCTGAAAAAGCTGCTAGCAAAAGCTACAAAAAACTCGTTGGATGATGCTAGCGCTTTGGGAAGTAAAAGAAAGAGTGCCAAAGGCCGCAGAAAGCTCATCATACAAGAAGAGAGTGAGGAAGATGAGCCTGTTGTTCATAAGCTAGAGGAAGTAGTGGAAGAACCAAAACAGCCGCCACCTCCTATTCCAAGTAAGTCAAGCTCCAGCTCTCTAGTTAATTGATTGAGGAGTGCTTTGAAGGCACATACCAAGAAGGCAGGTCCGCTACCTGAGATACTGAGGGGAGAAGAGCCGAGTATTGAGATTGATGCTTCAAATGAGCCTCCAGTTGACAAGGGAAAACAGGATGTTGAAGAGAGTGAAGGGGAAACTCCAAGAGTTAGTTCAGAAGAGAATGGTGCAGATACTGAAGCACAAGAATCGCCTATGGAAGTAAAAAAGGAAATGGTTTTGGGAGTAGAGGTAGAGGAGAGCCAGAAACAGAGTTTATGAAGGATCTCTATGCTTTGATGGATGATGGATATACAGAGGATGAAGCTCGAGTACTTCCAGATGAGAAATACACTGCTCATAGACATAGAGTTCAGAAGAAGAACGCTACTCTAGAGAAAGCATACGAAGCATTGAGCATGATGGGTATGAAGGGAACAATTTACATTCACTTACCAACAATGGATAAGTTGAGAATTGCTGAAGATGTGGATTTAATGTTCGAGAGTTGTGGGTTGACTCAATTTATGTCCATGGTCTCAGATTCTTACAAAGAGGAGACGATCCAGTTTCTGGCCACCATTGAGGTTCAGGAATATGTCACAAGGCCTCTAACCTTGATTAAGAAAAATAGACCTAGATAGATCACCTTTCAGGTACACGGTCAGAACTACAAATTTACGTTTAAGCAATTGGATGAGCTATTTAGTTTTAAATCTAGTGAAGTTAGCTATCCTAGTATTGAGGCTTCAGAATTAGATGATTTGTTGTTTATGATTTCTGGGGAAAAAGTCTTTGTTCCATCTAGAAGCAAGGGAACTTGGATTAGATATCCTTGTGTTTGTTATGCTAGGAGAGCCATTCCTAATCTCTCCTATGCAAGTCATTTTACTTCGCCAATTAACCTTGGGAAATGCAGTTGATGGACATTGCTCAGAAGGAAATCAATGGAGAAATGACCAGAGGGAAAAGTATTTTGGGAGATGATGCTGATTCGAGCTTATCATTTGTTCTTGTCAATCACTTCACCAATTACTGATCGAGAGCAATGGCACATGCTGAGAAAGGTACTCCCAAACTGACTTACATTGGAGGTGTTGTTGCTCACATTCTGGTAGCCTGCGAAGTTGATTTGAGTGAATCAGAAGTTATTCCACCAAGGTTTATGACGGTTCAATACTTAAAGGGAACCAAATTCTTATGGAAAGAAGAAGAAAATGGTCAATTGTTGTACATGTTCAAACATCTGTGTACACCAGCTGCAAATCTCATTCTACCTTGTCCGGAATTAACATCGATTAAAAGGCTTGGTAATGTAGAGTTTATATTCCCTCTGAGCATGCTAGTTGATGACAACACACCTCCCCAAGCACCTCCAGTATTTTTAGAAGAAAACAAGGAAGATGTTGAGCTGGAAACGTATTACTTTTGAGCAGTTTGATGCACCAAGACAAGGAATTCCTGCCAAAGAAGCCCATAAGCGGATTGGAAGTTGCAGAAACTTGGGAAATAGTTGGTGAAAAAGGTGAAGGGGTTTGCAAAGGAAAAGCAAGAGTGGAAAAAAGAGCAAGAGGAGATGAGAAGGGAGTTGAATGCTCTAGAGGAAAGGTTTAATGGAGAGATCCCTCAGAATCAAGCTCTACATTCACCTTAGAGGCACCATTCGGTTTTAGTGGAGGATATGCATACTCCAGCACCTGCTCCAGTGAGGCACTCATCAGCTAAAGGTACTCTTGCACTTAGAAGGAAGCCTCGTAGACAAAGGAATGATGACTCGCAGGCCTCACTCACTGATAACAAGGTTTTTACATCAAGTTATCAAATCCTTATAGTATATAAGGTTGTCGAACCAAAGTGAGCTGTTAACACTTGAGGTATGGATAGCTAACTAGTTCAAGCAAAATCAGGCAAAACAAGTAAATGGAAGTGATTCTGTCACAATCAACTTAAAAACATAAAAACTAAGCAATCAAGGAAAACAGGCAAAGCATGCACTATCTAGCAGAAAACAGGCCTGGCTAAAACACATCTAACATAGAAGCGAAAACAGAGTGAACAGGCTAGAGGTAATGGCGAGTTGCAACAATAAGGTGAAGATGGGCTTGTGAGGAGAGTGAAGTCAATGAACTAAGTTGAATCTTGGGTTAAGGTTTTATCTAACAACCTAAACATGCAAGCAACGAATCAGGATACTAAGGTAAACAAGCCACTCCCGTGGCCATGAAATCTCAGTTCAGATGCAACATAACCCAATCCCTTGGTGATCACACGCCCAAACTGGCACTAACATTCCTATCCTACATGACTAACTGACGCTCTGAACATCCAATCCCTTTGGCCAGAATGCATCAGTCCTAAACTGAACTTAAGTCAAGCATATCATCGAACACCTTCCGGGTGAGACAGCTTACGAATCAAACTTTGAGTGATGAAGTCAAAATAAGCATGAAGATCATACAGTCTAGCGCAACCTATGACAGTATTCAAGAATAAACACTAAAAACCCATAAAACAACATAGATCTACTTCATCTCCTCACAAAACCCATAACAGACTACTCACTATCCATGGATAGATGTGCATTCTCTAGCATAACAACAGAAAACATAAACAGAAACAGAAAATAAAGACAGAAATGAAATCTAACAAACCTAAAGCGAGATTAAAGCAGAAATCATGAACTTTTCATAAGAACAGCAAGAACAATAAGAAAGAGGTAAAGAGAATTCTGGATTTCACTAAAAGAGGCAAAAACTAGGTTAAACTTCTCCCCCCTCGTGTTTTTTGCTAAAATAAGAGTATTTATAGGGCTAAAACACAGAAGCCGTAAATTGAGTCAACAAAAAAGTATAGTCGGTCAAAATAAATGAAGTCGGTGCGTATCGCTTTAGGGTGGATGGCGAGTGCAAGTGGCGAGTCAGAGGGTCCATCTTCAGGCTCAAATGCTGCAAATGGCTTGCACTCGCCTGTGTATGGCGAGTGCAAGTGGCGAGTGCTCCAAAAATCTGGCTTCTGGCTCTGCTTGAATGTCCAACTCGCCAGTGCATGGCGAGTGTGTTAGGCGAGCTCTATCAATTTGGCTTGCAAAATCTTCAGTTTTGAGGTTTAAGCTTCAACTCTTCAGTTTTAGGCCCAACTTGCTGTCTTTAGGCTTGTTTTGCTCCAAAATGCTCAAAAAGCTTCATTGTTCCTGAAATGCTCAAAATGCTATGCAAATGCAAGAATGATCCTAATGGGACTCTAAAATGCATAGTATGGAATGTGAATGAATGCAAACATATGCAAACTATGAAGCTAAAATGGATAAAATGCATGAATATCACTCGCCATACATGATCGCGAGTCACGCCCAGAAGTTCCAAATTTTGAAGACTCGCTACCCCCACTCGCCAGAACGAGCGAGTTGGTTCCTGAAACAAGCACAATAGATGAGGCACCTCTGGTTTACTACAGACGCCTAATCGACTTTACTCTGGAGGAGATGAATGCCTCCACCTCACACATTCAATTACAAGTGAGGTACCATGTTCTATCACTCTTCATTGTATATATTGTTGCATTTTTAATCATTTGCTATTTCATGCATTGTCCAGAATTCTCCTTCAGATTTTTATCCACACTGAGCACAATGTGATTTAAGTCTGGGGGAGGGTTCTAGAGTACATTCTATAGTAGATCATGCATACATCTAAGTTTTATAAAAATCCAAAAAGATTTTTCATTTTTGATCATGCATTCATGTAAGGCATAGAAAAGCACAAAAAAATTGATAAACTTTCTCAAAAATCACAAAAACAGAGTGTTCATGCATTGCATTTAGGATTGAGTCTAGAACTGCATTGGAAATTATGAGGGTAAATGCCATTTAGCTTGTTTGACATGCTAAGATCACTGCCCTCGTTGATAGTTATTGGCTGCATTCATTTTTGCTCTGAAAGTGAAAGTTGAACCATGCTAGAAATTGTTCGAATGAATCTCATTCCTGGATTGAAACTGCTATGATTTGATGCTTATCCTTGCTAAGTGGTAACCTTAAACCTGAATGTTAATTATCATGTCTTTGCATCAACTTAGAGTTTGTGGATTACTTAGAATACTTGGATTATCTTTTCCTTCGTGCTGCTACATTGTTAGTCTAAGTAGACTCCCACCGTGCTGTATATTTACCTTCTTTCAAAACATACCATGCTTGTGTGTGATTGTGAGGTCTGATTTTTCGTCTAGCTTGGCATAAACTGTTAGGTGAGAGCTGATAAAACCATGGCTTTACATCGTTTCTGTTCCATGATTTTTGGATCAGGCTAAAATTAGGTGGGTGGTTTCGATTACTGTTGAATATGGGAATGCTTGTGTCTAAGCAGGGAAATGAATAAAAAGAAAAAGGCTAAGTGAAAGAGTCAAGGAGAGAAAGGGTGGAAAGTATAAGTGTTTGAAATTCTAGTAAAGGTTTTTGGAAAGCAAATAAGAAAAGGTGATGTGAAAGGGAAAGGGACCAAAGCTCTAGATTGACTTATGAGTTAAGAAGAAAAGAACCAAAGAGCTGTAAGTATATAAGTCCCAAAGCCGCTAGAAGAAGTTAGAAACCCCTCTGCTTAGACGAGAATTGAAAAGCTTGAGATGATGATCTATTGGCAGAAAGAAAATCGCCTAATGTGTATTGGGTATATTAGGATCATTTTTTAGGTTAGATTGGCTAGGTTCGAACCAATTATGGGTGTATTGGGTAGATAGAGTCATGGTTTTGTATGCGCCTGTTGGTTCTCACCTTTAGCGTTATGTTAAATCTTAGTCAATTTCATGAGTGATCCCTTGTGATTTGATTGACCAGCTACTTGAAGAGATCATTTTAATCTCTTTAGTGATGCTTAAACATGATTCCTGGTTCTCATCTTAATTGAATGTTAAAAGGATAAGCGGATTTGAATGCTTGATTAGGTTGATGATGAGTTCAAACGAATCTTGTGATTGTCATGGCAAAACCTTCAAGTAAGGCTGTTTGAATTGCATCTTAGAACTGTCAACTAGGATATTGATTTTAACATTCAAATCAGCACGTTTTTGGCTATGAGTTCCTAGCATTGCACCCTCTCTCCCTTCTTGTGTATTGGGCAAGCAAGATTTAAGTTTGGGGGAATTTATATGTTTGCATTTTGGGTTCAAAAATCATTGTATTTTGCATCCATATCCTTTACATTTGCACCATTTCAGAGTCTTTTAGGTTTGCATTACACATCTTCCATTTGCATTGCATTTGAGTGATTTCAGGTGCATGGTTGGAGCATTTCAGAGTGTTTCTGGGCTCAAGCAATGATGAGGCTCGGATAGGAATGAAGACTTGGACCACAAAGAGCTTTGAAATGGAAGATTGACCTCGCTCGCAGGACCACCTCGCTGGATGTACCACGAGTGAAACACTGGCCATGTCCTGATTAGATGCCTTGTGGCCTATAGTTGATGGGCGGCCACAAGTAAAGCAAAACCACATGCAACCAGACCCAAACATATCCCACTCCTCACCAAGACTCGCCATCATGATCCCGAGTGGACCCAATCCGAAGTACCAAGATACGACTCGTCCACATCACTCGCTGTTCACCTGCGAGGCACCCATTTTGTTGACTTTTATTTTACGCGTTGATTGCGCTAGGTTTAATGTAAGAGGGCAAGCATAGGAATTTTGGGTGAATGATCTATCAATTTTCTAAATGGCACAACTGAGGCTAAAAAAACTAACAATGGTTACTAACTGATAACCTAATGAGATTGTTCACCTAAAGCATGATAATTCCCAAAACCGAATTTGAAAACTGTGATGTAAACTTAGATGCTTTTAAAGACTCAATCTTAAATGAAATGTTAATGCAACTAGATGCTTGTTTTTGTGCTTTTTTCGAAATTTTTTATGCAAAATTGAAAAATGACTCAAGAAAATCGAAAACAACACAACTTAAATCAACATTAGCAACTAGGTCCTCTATACTCCCTCAGACTTATTTCTCACCATCTCAGTGAGAAAGTAAACACAAGAAAGAGAGACCTCAACAAGAAAGCAAAAATGTAAAGGAAAAACTAAAAACTATGTACAAAAGTTGGTGAATTGGTACCTTAACTAATGAGGGATATTCCCATATGTCTCAACGACATAGGGGTCATAATTGAACTCATCCCATCCATCATCTTGTGGCTGTCCAGCAACCGCTTCATCCACATGCTTCTTAACAATTTGTTCCTCGTTTGATTCCTCATCCGATTTGTAATCCGTAACCATCTTGATTCTTCTCTTCAACCACCCAAGTTGCTTGATTATCTTGCGTTGGTTCTTGATAATTGTGTGGAGTGCTTTGTCCTTCTTGTTGTAGCCAGGAAGTCAAGTTGTGGAAGCTCCCAACTAAGTATGTATACTATAGGCTCGGGTAACTCCTCTTGCCTTGGAGTTCTTGACGATGATGCAACATTGGTGCTACCGGGCTTGGGTCCTTCACCATACTTAAACTTAATGTTCTCCAATGAAGTAAAAGATGTCTTCTTGGGACAAGGCAAGGGTAAAGTCCTTGGTTCCTTGCTCCTATTAAGATAAGAGAAATGTCTCTTACCGTCCTTAAGTGCCAAGACTTTGACACTTGTGAAATACTTCCCATCCATTGGAGCTATTGTTGAATCACATCTATAGGACTGGAAAGGAATACCAAGAAAGTCCCACATTGGTGCTCGTATACCCGCCATTCGACACTTGCAATCTCCCACATCTTTAGCCCATTTATGAATCCAAATTATCCACATGCGAAGATGGCGGATTGAGACTTGATGCTTATAGTCCTTGTTTTCTTCATGGGTGAAGAGGACTCCTTCATCCTTCAGTTCATCTTCTTTAACTGGTATAGGCTTTTGCACCCTTAAAGAAACCGAAGCTTCCTTATCAACATTTTTCTTCTTTGTTGCTTCTAAATCCTTCCCCCTTGGATGTTTGGCCACTTTCTTAGGCACTTTTTCCACAGCTATTTCTTTCCCTTTTGAAGTCTTTGAAGCTTTGTTAGCATGATCCCTAACTTTAGGAGGCATTTCCTACAAAAAAAATCTAAAACCAAGTAAGTTTAAGGAAGTAATTAAATGAAAAACTGCAAAATGAAACCAAATCAATCAAAGCACATTCAATTAAGGCTCTTGGCAAACATTTTAGCAACTCCTCAATCTCAACTAAGCATTACATTAATCCAAACACAATCATTTTCAAGAAATTTAAAACAATGGAAAAAGTCAATATAAGTCAAAATTGTGCCAAGTCAACCAACTTCCAAATGAACAAACTTCAAAATTAAACAAGATTTAGTGGAATTTCAACCACGAAGTACAATGAATCCTTGATAATGATAATAAAAGGAAGAGATTAAGACCCAATTCAACAATTTTCCTCAAAATAAAATTTTTACTCAAGAACACATTCAAAAACTAAGAACCATAAATCTTTAATTCCCCTAATTAGCCATGAGTCTTGTTAATTAAAGCTCAAATCAAGTTACTCAATCAATATCTAACCATTCTTAAGCTAATCAATCAATGAATAAACTCAAATCACCACAAATTCGAGAATTAGAGGTTTGACCTATAATGGATAAATGAGATTGAATTTACATACCTTGTTGTTGATACTTAAGGAAATGAGAAACTTGATGTAGAATGCACAAGAAAGCTGAAAAAGCTAGAAGAAATAAATGGATTCAAAGATTAAGAATGTAAATTTTAAAAAATTTTGAGAGAAAATAAGTTAGAGTGAGAGTGGATTTTGAAATCAAGAGAGAGAGAGAGTGAAGAAGATGAGTGACAAACTATTAAAAAAAATTTGGGTGAGATGGGCTTACCTTGGGACCCCATTGACCACACCATCTCGACCATTTGGTCGAGGTCTTTCCTTCCTCAAGCTTGCGTCGACCAAGGATCATCGATCGTTCGGTCGAGGTTTGGTTCGCATCCTATCCACTGACGTTTTTCGACCTTTAATGTCGCGGCTTCCCGTTGATCAGGTCCATCGACCGTTCCATCGAGGCTCGTGGTCACATCTCGTCTGCAGCTTCCATCAATCGTGTCTATCGATCATTCGGTCGAGGCTCTTAGTCCTGCGGCTTCACGTCGACCAATTTTCCTCAAACGTGTGGTCGAGCTTTTGGTTCCCGTGGCTTCCCATCGATCACTCTCCTCGACCAAATGGTCGAGTCTTACCCATAATTTCAACTTCTTCTTTTTAACTTTTAACTTTAACACTCCTTTGAACTCTCTCTTGCTCCCTACACCAAAACCAAATATAAAGACACACAAGAAACACACAAGAACACACAAAAAAAGTTGAAATAAAAGAAAATTAAAGACTATATACAAGGATACCATGGGATTGCCTCCCAAGTGCGCTTGTTTTATGTCTTAAGCTCGACGTTGTTCCACACTTTTTATATGGTTTTAGGAATGGAAAGTGGATTCTTCTCCACTATCGTGTCCTAAGAGTCAGTTGTACCATCCTTAATCCGAGAACTTGATGAGCTACCTTTCTTGAACCCATCCTTACCCACACCTTCAATCTTTGAAGTCTCAGTTCCAAACTCACCATACCCAATCACTCCACAGAAAACGCTCAATCTTGGCTTCATAGGATAGAAGACTTCCTTGTTCACCTTCTCAAGTACCACCTTCTTGTTGACAAATTCTATGTTTGCTCCCACTGTGTTCAAGAACGGTCTTCCCAAGATGAAAGGTATTTTGCAATCTTTCTCCATCTTCACCACAGCAAAATCCGTCGGTATTGTGTAATTTTCAATATTGATGGGATAATACACCAACTTGCCAATCGAATATTTTGTGGAAGAGTCTCCAAAAGAGATAGAGGAGGTGTACTCCGTCATATTGGTTGCTTCCAATTACTCCACAATCTTGAGAGTTAAGACATTCACACTTGCTCCCGAATCAAATAAAGCATCATCAAAAACTAGCCTCCTAAGTGTGCAAGGAATGGCAAAGGTTCCTAAATCTCCTTCATCAGGCAAAACCGTAGGCTCTTGTGGACTGGGATCAAGCTCTTCACTGTTAGCTAGCAGCTCCTCTATCTTCTCTTGGTTAGCTAAGATGGGTTTCATAAATTATACTTAAGCTGGAATTGTGTGTAGATTATTCACATGTGACATAGGAACTCCAATCTTACTCATGTTCCTCTTAAACTTTGATAGCAAACTCTTTTCAGCCTTTGTTAAAAATCAACCCGGAAATGGAAGCGGTGGCACACAAGGAGGAGGCTCAGTGTGTTTCCCCTTCTTCTTAACTCCCTAGAGTCCACTTACCTTATCAGCATTTACTTTCTCAACACTACCTTTTTGCTCATCAACCGAGCACTTTTCAATCTTTCTTTGACTTCCCTTGACGTTCCCTGTTCAACACTAGGAACTTTCTCATCAACCTTACCAACCTTCTTCACAGCTACCTCTTCAACCTTATCAACCCTCTTGAATCTCTTGTTCCTTTCATATTCTTCCCAACAATCAGTAACCCAATCATCATATTCATTACCTTCTCTATAAAGAGCCTTTGCAATTTCCTTTAAGTCATTTTGTTTCTCATCATTAGAAGTGATGACAGTGCAATACTCTTTCGGGTTTTTCTCGGCTTTTCCCGGAAGTTTACGCGGTGGTCTTTGACTTTGTTGAGGCAATTTGAGAGACTTAGTTATCAAGAGCCTTTAGATGAGAGTAGATATCACCAAATTTTGCTTGTGACTCACTATAGTGAACCTTACTCTCGATTTTATCCAACCTCTTAATGGTCTCTTGTTGTCCCTTAAGTTGACCTTCAACAATTTGCTTCAACATAGCCCTCATACCGGCTTCTTCACTGATTTGAGGTCTTGGATAATTATCACCTCTTGGTGGTCCGAAAGGTCTCAAGATCATAGCATTTTGCGGTTGAGATCCACCTTGAGGATGCCATTGATTGGATTGACCTTGAGAAGGATTCCCATAAGGCCTTTGTTTAAGCAGATTAAATAATTTTCCTTATGGTGCCCTCGGTGGATAATGTTGATCTTGAGGGTTCTCAACATTGTTGCTCCTATAGAACAAGTTGTTGTTCCTATAGTTTTGATTATAGGGCATGTTTTGGTAGTTTCCTTGGTAATTCCCTTGATAGTTGTTTTCATTACCGAAGTAGTTAACCTCTTCTTGCACAACATCACTACCTTCATAAACCAGCTCTTAACAACCTTGTTGTCCACCACTAACCTCTCCAATGTAATTCATCACTTTTTGATTCACAAGAAAAACCTTACTCAACTTGTCGATCTTGTTATTTAGCTCCTTATACCTTTGGTTCTCTAAATCCGAATCACTTACACTCCTATTATAGTCACCTCCATAGCAAGTTTCACTCTGAGCAAGATTCTCAATCAGTTGTTCTCCTTGAATCAGAGTCAAACTAGCAAAACTTCCATTACTAGCTGTGTCCAAAGCTATCCTATAGTGCTTAAGCTTTCCTTTGTTGAAGATCCCTAACAAACTCTCCTTAGATACTCCATGATGTGGACAACTCCTTGTGGATTCCTTCAATCTTTCCCATGCTTCATAGAGGTTTTCATTACTGCTTTGCTTGAAACTTGATATGTTGTTTCTAAGCTTGGCCGTCTTTAGTTTGGGATAGAACTTGGTGATGAACTCCTTCTTGACCATATCCCAAGTAGAGATGGATTCCGATGAAGTGTTCCTCTACCACTATGAAGCTTTGTTCCCAAGAGAGAATGAAAACAAGATTATCTTAATGGCGTCTTCATGCATACCATTCATCTTAACCGTCCTACATAACCTCTCATAATGATATAGGTGATCCAAAGGGTTTTCTAGAGGTAACCCATTGTACTGTTGATTCTGAGCCATATTGATCAAGCTCGACTTAACCTCGAAGTTGTTAGCTGCTGTAGCCGGAGTAGGACTCCCATACTAAACTTCCCAGAGATTTGGCTCATGAAGAGCCCCTATAGGCCTAGCAGCAGCTGGTGGTGGATCGAATCCTATAGGTCGGTTTTGCACTCCTATACCTTTAACATTTCCTATTGGAGGATTCACATTATCTTCAACCAGTGGTTGATCACCTTGGTTATCCATACCCAAGCTTCTAACGTGATCTTCCCTTTTTTTAGCTCATCTTTCATTTGCAAGTATACTATTGGGTTTCTCAAGTGTAAACACGCCCGAACACTCAAGAATCTCTCCTTGTGAACTCCTTGTTTGTATACACCTTCAAAATAAACACAATACCACAAACTTAAAATGATTAGCAACAAACAAAAATGAAACTCTAGTCTTAACAAGAATTCAAATCCTATTGGCTAATTGCTTTAGGTTCCCCAAAAATGGTGCCAAATTGATGAGTGCTAATTTGTTAAGCAAACCCAATTAAAAATACAACAAATGCAATACAACTATGTAATTGTGAGCACTTGAGGTTCTAATCTACAAGGAACCTAGAATTGGCAACAATAGGACTAAGAGAATCCTAGATTAACGTAGAGAGATCAATAGAAGGTGATTGAAATAAACAAAGAACCAAAAAAAACTTAAGCAAAGCATCAACCATACAACAAGCATAAACTAAATAAAACCAACTTAAACCAAGCAAGCAATAAGCAAAACAAGCAAACAAAGCAAAAAGTAAATATCAAGATATAAAAGACGAATGGCTCAAGGAAATGACAATCAATTTTTGGGAAGGGAAATTGAACAAAGATGCAACAAGGTTCAACTAATGCACCTCCAAGGGCACGAGACAAAACAATCAATGATGGAGCATCCCACTCTCATGGCAATGAACCCTATTCTAAGAAATGAAGCAAGTAAACTCTCACTTGGCAATTCAAAGCTTAAAATGCATTGACAACAAACTCACTAAGACCACTAATCCCCATAGCACCAGTCTCTCGAAGGTTATGGAAGAAAATCTCTAAAATAAGTCTCTCATGAATTGCATCGAACACCTTTCAGGCGATGAAATTCTTAACAACATTCTTCATGTGATCAGCATAAATCAAGATTAAACTCACCTAGAAAGAAGGAAATTAACAGCCTAAGCATCATTGAACAATAACCCAACACTAGATTTAGTCAAATCCTAAAACCATTCTACCTAACTACTCACACATCATGCAATTGAAAATTAAGGCAATAGAAATGATAAACATGATGAAAAAGAGATGAGATTAAACAAAGAGATTCTTCAAATGATTAAAGAAATGATCCTAAGAATCACCCAAATGGATCTCTAAGTTTTTCTCAAACCTTTCTCAAGAACAACTTACAAGCTAAGCAAAGAAAACTTAAGGAAATTAAATGAAAAGTGGCTCAACTTAGTTTAATATTCTGATTCCTTGTATTTATACCCCAAAAATTAGGGTTAAAAGCATAAAAGAGTAAATTGGGTTGACTTAGGACAAACTGGATTTAATCATAAAAAAGTGTTAAATGTCAAGTGTAGTTCGTGTGGCAATGACTGGTGGCGTCGAGGGTTTGGTCGAGGCCATGTCCATCTACAAAAGGGAGCCGGACATGTCACATGAAAGAGACGGTCGAGGCGTGGTCGCAGGGCTTTGGACGGCTTGTATCGACTACGACCGTCAGATGCTTGAACTAGGCATTATCGCGGGTCTTCATGTTGTGGCCATCGACCGCGGCCTTCGGGCTGGTGGTCGAGGCGAGGTCGCAGATCCTCGTTGAGATGGATAGGACGCGGCCTTCAACCGTTTAGTTGAGGCTAGTTTGCGGCTATATTTTCTTTGGGTTGATCGCGGCCCTCGACCATACGGTTGAGGCCGCCTCATCTGCGTGCAACAATCGACCCTTGGCCTCGGTCAAGTGGTCGATGCCAAGCTAAGTATTCTTTTGTCTATCTTTCTTGCTCCAATCCAATCCCATTGCAAGAATGCTTCATCCCTTTAGCTCCAAGCCTCCAAGTTATTGCTCCAATAACCTAAAATGACTCAAAAACAAGAAAATATGCAAATACAAAACTTAAGAACTCTAATGCATGAATTATATACAATGTGATATAAAATAAAACTAAATGCAAACTATATGAGTGAAAATTATGCAAAATGATGATGAAAAACATGCCAATAAACACACATATCACCATACACGAAGTACCTGGTACACACATATAACAATCATTTCATGTGCGGACTCCTTCTAGATGTACAGTACCCATTAAATCAACTGCCTGACATTCTATCGAGTAAAGGGTACATCAAGACCAGTGTCACACAGCTAGCTGATACTGATGAGATTTGCCTTTGGATCCATGGAGTTTGTTGTTCTTCCTTTTCCTCGTATTTTGCCTTTTGCTCCGTCTCCAAAAGTAACCTTTCCAGCATAGATCTTTTCAGGTTCTGCAATGCCTCTTCCTCACCTTTCATGTGTTTTGAGCATCCGCTATCAAAGTACCATTTTCCTTTTGAGGATTTAGAACTTGATTTCTCTGCTGTGAAGGCAACTCTACAAAACAAATCTATTTTTTTAACCCAAATCTGATTCATGTTTCTTCCATTGAATGTAAATCTTCGTTGTCTCCAAAGTTTTCGAACACGTGATTAAAGTCTGTAACACGGATACTTCATGTGGCTATGATTTCCATGATGCCAACACTCGACCTGTTTATCCATCTTAGAACCTTGAATAACAATTAAGACCTGAGCATTGATAAGACCTATCTTGTTCATGACTAAGAGATGTGCCTTGAGTTTTTGCAAAATTAACGCCTTTATTTGATGCCTTAATAAATTTCATTTCCCTTGATTCAATTCTTTTGTAACCAAGACCTTTATTAACATTATCAATTCTCCCAACTGTCAGCAGATATTCTAAATCCTTGTTCCTTTGGAAATCATTATAATATGTTTTAGTTGTTCATGCATTATGCTCTCAAGTTCTGCATTTTTCAACTTTGTGTCTAACAATTCTTTTTTAGTTTCCTTCGGTAAGAAAAAAACATTTTGTTTTTCAGTTATCAACTTCTTGTTATCTTCCAGAATTTCCACAAGCGACTTAACAAGTAAATCAAGTTAATCCTCTTGAGTCATATCCAGCTCATCATCTGATTCAGATTCATTTGCATCAACACCTTGCTGTTCGGCAGTACGTAGACATTCAACAGACTTCTGATTCTCCGAGCTAGAGATAGTTTCAACGTTGTCCACTTCTTCTTTAATATCAATCATGTCAACAATCCCAAGATGTGACACAAAATGATTAAAGAGGTTGTCGTCTTCCTCACTGTCACTTTCAGTATCACTTAGGGTTATGTTAGCTAATATTCCACTTACATTGGAAAGACACTCAATTTGAGTGTGACCATATCCTTTACACTCATAGCATTGAATGGTCATTTTTCTTTTGACAGAAGGACACTCAAATCTGAAATGACCATAACCTTGACATTTAAGACATTGCTTGTCACTCTTATAGTTATCTTTATCAGCTGTTTGTTTGACATGTACTTGATATTCCTTCCTTTGTCCTCCTTCAGCCTTTCGAAAGAATGTTTTGACTATTAAACCAACTTTTTCTTCTAGACTTTCTGTATAATCATTTTCACGAGTTGGTTTTTCAGCTACAAGAGCAATACTTTTTCCTTTGGTAGCTTCATCCTTTGATGTAATCTGAAGTTCATAAGCTTACATCATGTCTACAACTCGATCGAATCTCATATTATCATAATTCTAAGAAACTTCGAGAGTGGATCGATGACCATGAAATTTAGCGACTGTTTCATCCTCTCCCATAGTCAGATTCTCGAAACGTGATGCTAGGATGTCTATTCAATTTCTTTCACACTGCTTGTTCCTTCAAATCCTACTTCCAGAATACCCCTATCTTCTTTTGCACTTTTGCAGCCTTGAACCCTTTTAAGCTGATTACTGTGCAGTGAATTGAAAATTGTTGACAGAGCCTTTAAATTCCATTTAGCATCTAATTTTTCTTCAGCAGTCCACTGTTTCCTTGGTTTTGGTACAAGAGTACCATCCGTGTATTTTACCAGAGGAGTTTCTCAACCTTCTTTAACAGCAAGACATGCATCATAATATAGGCTGAGCCATCTGCACTTTCCAGTGATTGTAATTGTCTAGATCCAGCTAAGTGTTTTAGCGACAACAACCAGTTGTTATTGTGAAATATCCATCGTGTCCTCAGGATCTAACACCTGTAAATAGTAACAAACGTTAGGCGGCTCACCGCTCTGATACCAATTAGAAAAGAAAAGAAAATTCAATAAAACAATTGATTCCAAACAAGAATTACATTTTATTAGAAATAATCTTTTCTAAAAAAGACTAACTTCTGTTGGAATTAATCTAACCTAGAAATCAACCTAAAACAACTCACTAAAATCGATAACCTAATGAGCTTCAAATCACTAGTTTTCTTAAACTTAATCTCTAAGTAACATAAGCTATAGAAGATGTGATTAAGGATAGCATTCACTCACGTGATGAGATATTTGCCCACAAGAACCAACTAATAAAGAGCCACCCTGATATTAGTGTAGTCAGCTGTGAGCTATGCGGGCTCTACATCATTGCCAAGTGTAAGGATGTGGTCACCATTGTACGAAGCAGCAATTGTATACTTGAAGGAGGATGCCACCAATAGGCAAACGTCTTTGTCTTATGAAGATGATGAGAAGAAGGTTAAATCTTTAGAGTTTGCGACTAATGAAAACAGAGAATGGTGAAACAGATTGGTGATGAGAGCCCGTATCAAGAGAATGTTAAAAGAAACATTTGTTTAAATTTGTCTTGAGACCAAGATTTTGTTTATGAGAAAATATTTTATGGATTCTAGTTATCTCTGATGTCTTTTTGTATATGACATTTTTCATCTATATATGTTTTGTTCAAAGTCTTATTCTATTGAATTATCAATGGTTGCAGGATACATTTAGATTTCTTATACAGGATGATGACGTGGATTTGGTATTAGATGAAGAGAGACACATGTATGCTGCTGCGCTAGAAGTTTGTGGAGTGTCGGATGTTCATGTACCAAGACAGATTCATAGTACTAGCCCTATTCTAGAAAATGTTGAGCGATATTGGCCGTATTTTAGGAATTGCATTGGTGCTCTTGATGGTACTCATATCTCGGTCCGTCCGCCATCTGATAATGTTGAACCATATAGAGGTCGAAAAGGTGAACCAAAAATTAACGTGCTTGCCATATGTAATTTCAACATGAAATTCATATACGCATATGTTGGGGTTCCCGGTCAAGCACATGACACAAAAGTGCTAACACGTTGTGCTACACAAGAACTTTCTTTTCCTCATCTTCCAACCGGAAAGTATTACCTAGTCAACTCCAGATATCCCACTAGGACTGGTTATCTAGGACCTCATCGAAGAACCCGATACCATCTTGATTTGTTTGCTAGGGGAAGACCACCAACAAACACTTAAGAATTGTTTAACCGCAAGCATTCTGGATTGTGTGATTGAATGAGCATTTAGCGTATGGAAAGCCAAATAGAGGATTCTAAACAGCAAACATCCTAAGTATAAGTTGAGAAAATAGGTGAAGATCGTGACAGCAACTATGGCACTCCACAATTTTATATGAGATTCACATCATGAGGATCATTATTTTGTAAAATAGGAAGCGAAAGAGGAGTACGAGCATCATGGTGATCAAGTGGTAGATAATGATGGTCATATTCCATATATCCCGGTTGGTGATACAATGAAGACTTTACGTGTATCTATCACCGAGGAGCTAGCGAGAGGACATGGACTTCCATATTAGTATTGTCTATCAATTGGTCTTTATATTATTATGTATTAAAATGAGATTTATCTTTCTTCTATGTTTTTAAATACTTGTTGTAATGTGCTTCTAGATATTTTTTGTTTGTTTTAATTTGTTTCTATAATTTTTATGTTATTGAAACATTTTTAATATTTTTATGCATTGAAATGTATGAATATTTATTATTTTCTATGTATTAAAATGTCTAATACTACTTTTTTAAGTTTTATGAAATAATTATTTACTAAAATTTAACTATGTAATTAATATACAATTTTATAAGTTATTTTAAAAATAATTTTGATACTTATATAGTTGTAAATATAATTTAGATCATAAAAAGACTAATTAACACACGGTATGTCCTTTTTAGTCATTTGGTTACAAACTACATCCAACTAATTTGTACAAATGCACAAAAAAACATAATTTCATCCAAACGCATCATCCAAATGTAGTTTTCAGATGAGAAAAAGAACATCATCCAAAAGCATCATCCAGACGCATCATCCAAACGCATCATCCAGATAAAGAAAAGAACAACACCTTGGTAGTATCATGATATATTGTAGGTTTTTGGTTTGGTTCAGAACATGATGCTTTGTAATTTTTTGTGTATCATTATTTGTAGTTTGGTTTCATGATCATGTTTCTGTTTTGTTAAAATCATGATTGGTAAAGAATATTGCAAGAACTCTAACCCGATTAAGTATAAGTTGACAAAAGAGACCAACTAACTGGATTGAACATAAGTAATGTCCAAAAAATGGAAGACATATCCTACAAGCAAAAAAACCATGATTAGCATTATTGCTATAAAAAACTCCCAAAATCACATCAATCTAATATGGCAGAGTTAGAGAAGATGGTTGAATCATAGGTGGTTTATAACTTGCTGGCTTAAAATAATAGCTTAAGAAGATGACTGATAAGATGATTGTCCTTGAGAGTGCTTAATTACAACAAGTTGCGATAACAACAAAACAAAGTCTTCCATCATAACAAAAATTAACATGTGTAAATTTGAGATAAAGACTAAACCAAGACAAAAAAAAAATGTAAACAAAAAAAACAAAAAACAACTAATAAACATGTGCACCTTTCTTATAACTTTAAGTTATGACTTCCATCACCGCAAATCCCATAATGCACCACACGGTGAGGCTTCTTCTTGACTGGTAACTCGATTCTTGCTTTCTTTCCTTTGTCTTTCTTGATTTTCATTTTTTTCGGGTTTATGGTGTGATGTAGCGTGCATTACCTTACCAACCTCACTTTTGAGTCTCGTTTATTTTTTAAATTTTCGTTGATTATTTGATCAGTTAGTTAGTTTGCCATTTTCTTGCACTTTCAAATAATTAGAGATATGTTATCTCTTCACTATTTAAGATAGGTTTCTTTGTAAACCATCGACACTTTTGATTCATCATAATTTTAAGAACTCTTTCAGAGCTTCCCACAACCCTTTAGATTAACGAACACCTTCTAAAATTTTCAAAGAAGAGAGATCATTCGGGTATTCTTTACAGAATCAATGATTGTTTTCTATTTATCAATTTAGCTTAACGTTAGTTTGGTATTAGAGCTAAACAATCCAACCTGAATTTTTTTTTCTTTCTTTTCATTCCAGTTGAATAGGGAGAGCTTCGTCAAACCCTTCTTGCTATGCAAGAGAACATTCAGTCCACCATACATGCCTCTTTTTAGGAGCTCACAGAGACTTTGATGCAGAATACTCATCGTGCAATTACAGTTGCAGCATCGGAGATTCCGACTGATGATGATGATAACAATCCTTTCACTTTTACCCCTCGTCGATCGCATGTTTCTCACGTTAATGATGATGGTGCTCTTTCGAACAATCGGAATTGGGAATCATGATTTAAAGTTGAAATTCTAGAGTTTCATGGTGGTGTTCGTGGGAATGAGTTGTTGGATTGGCTTGTTGCAATGGAGGAGATTTTGAAATTTAAACAAGTTCCCGAAGACCGCAAAGTTCCTTTGGTGGCAACAAAATTTCGTGGTCGTGCGGCTTCTTGGTGGCAAAGCGACACGAGTGAGAGCTGGCAAAGACAAAGTCCAAACTTGGGATAAGCTCCTAAAGTTGCTTAAAGCTAGTTTTCATTCATACAACTACAAGCGGACAATGTTTACGAATATGCAAAATCTAAAACAAGGCACTCGTACTGTGAATGAATATACTAAAGAATTTAACCTCATTTTTACCAGGAATGAAATCTATGATTTGGAGTTGCAGCTCGTTTCTCGTTTTATTGGAGGTTTACGTCCACAACTCAAAAATGGAATGGCTCAATTCGACCCTTGCACTATAGCAGAGGCTCATCATCGTGCAAATTCGTTTGAACAACAATTTCCTACTCCATCGTCTTCGTGGTCTCATTCGGATTCACATACTCGTGTATAATCTCTACTTCAGATTGAGTCGAGTTCTGTCTATGCCAAGCAAAGATAATTTACAGCTCACTCGTTCTTCTCCACAAGATACAAGCATCAACAATTCGAGTTTGCGTAACTCTCGTCCGGGTCCGTGGATTGTTGGCCAAATACATCAAGTGGGATACAAATGAACTATTCGAAGAAGAGCCTTTGTTAGATGATAACAATATGGCTGAAGAACATGTTCATGGTGATAAAGGTTCAGCACCCGTGCTTCAGCCGGCGTACATAGCTCCGGAGACTATTAGTAACCATTGGTTGCGCAGTTATATTTTCGAGTCTACTTGTACCGTACGAGATCGTACGGTACGAGATCGTATAATCAAATGAGTCTGCAAGAACATAAAGAATTTCGACGTTTGGTTGAGGATTAGCTTGTGGCTATGTGCGACAATGTTTGAGCCCTTGTGCAGTCCCTGTTTTATTGTTCCAAAGAAAGATGGCAAATGGAGAATGTGTGTTGAGGGATAGGGAAGTGATAACAAACTGTGATCTTGTTTATTGCTCAGATGTTCTCCAAGCTTGATTTAAAGAGTGGTTATCATCAAATTCTATTAGGTCTGGTGATGAATGGAAGACAGCTTTTAAAACTCATGAGGGTTTGTTTGAATATATGGTAATGCCCTTTGGTCTTTCCAATGCACCTAGCATTTCTATGCGAGTTATGAATCAAGCTTTACGCCCTTTTATTGGACGTTTTATAGTGGTGTATTTTGATGACATACTTGTCTTTAGATCTAGTCTTCTTAAGCATGAAGATCATCTTCGTTAAGTCCTTTCCACATTGCGAAAAGAGACACTTTATGATGCACAACATAAGTGTGAGTTCGCGGTTAACAAGCTACTTTTTCTCGGTTATGTGGTTTCAAGTGAAGGGCTTTCTATGGATTCAAGTAAGGTGACAGCTATTCGAAATTGGCCACAACTCACTTCCATCATAGATGTCCATAGCTTTCATGGTCTTACTTCATTCTACAGACGATTTGTCCACAAATTTAATTCGATCATGACTCCTTTGACAGACATTATGAAGCAGTCTTCGTTTTTGTAGACCCCGGCAGCGCATAAGCCATTTGAGTTGATTAAATCAAAGCTTACCACAGCTCCAATCTTGGCATTTCCGGACTTCTCTTCCACTTTTGAGCTCAGTTGTGACGCCTCTAAGCTAGGTATCTGTGCTGTTTTGAGTCATGAACGTCGCCCCATTGCTTTTTATAGCAAGAAGATAGCAGGTTCACGAGTTTGTTACAGCACTTATGACTTGAATTCTACGATATTGTTCAATCTATTAAGCATTGGAAGCATTGCCTCTTTCACAAGGAATTCATCTTATACACCAACCACGATGCTTTAAACACCTTGATAGCCAGCAGAAGATATCTTCTCACCAAGCTTCTTGGATTACGTTTTTGTAACAGTTTCCCTTTAGGATCAACCACTGTTCGGGTCACTTGAACAAAGTTGCATACGTTTTAAGTAGTTGCCACTGTCTTGTTTCGATAATGCATTCCACAGTTCCGGGTTTTGCTTCTTTTGCGGATCTATACTCCACAGACACATTTTTTGATCTAGTTTTTTGAGATGTTGAGCTTGGGATTCAATCGGATTATGCACTTAGAGATGGGTTCACGTTTAAAGGTAGCCAATTGTGTGTGCCAGAAAATAGCTTTCATATCTAGATTATTTCTGAGCTTCATAATGAAGGCCATATTGGTCGTGATCGCACCTTTCAGCTAGTTACATCCTCGAACTTTTGGCAACCTATGCGACGCGACGTTACTCGTTTTGTGGAACGATGCCAGGTTTGTGAACGGAGCAAGGGCAGAGCTTTAAACGCGGGTTTCTATATGCCTTTACCCATCCCAACGCAGCCATGGACAGACTTAAGCATGGACTTTGTTCTCGGCTTACTGCGAACACAACGGGGTAATGATTCGATCTTTGTTGTTGTTGATCGTTTCTCTAAGATGACTAACTTTATTCCATGTAAAAAGACCACATATGTTGTTTCAGTTTCATAATTATTCTTTCGTGAGATCTATCTATTTTATGGTCTCCCTACCTCTATTGTTTCATATCGTGATACTAGGTTCCTCAACTACTTTTAGCGATCTTTGTGGAAGCATTTAGGTACTAACTGATGTACCTCATTGTTATCAATTTTAAGCTCGTTAGTTCGTATATTTTTAGAGTCTTTGTCTATGTTTTAGAGTCTTTTCAGGTGAAAAACATGTTTAATTTGGATTATACCAGCAGAGCATGGATTAGAACGAATAAGAGCAATTTTTGGAGCTTCAGCGGATTACTGCTGATCGATCGGTCATCACCTTGATCGATTGATCACACTTCTCAATGAGAGCCATACACGACGTGAATATCGACCAACCAAGGGAGAGCCACGCACCAGAAGATACACTCGACATACGAATCGACCTTACATCCCAGGATCGAGCGATCCGGCCTCTCGAAGGATCATGCGCTCGACATGGAGATCGACCAAGTGTAGTTGGACATCGACCATTCATCACCAATCGATCGATCCTCAAAGCTACGAGAAATAAACCTAAGTTTTCTACTTTTGTACATGCGAGTTTTTAGACACATAAACCCTTTTTATTTTCTTTCGTTGAAGAGAACTTTGATAGGATGGCTGAGAATACCTTTTGTAGGGAAGGAAGAAGAATTCCTCCATACTTTTGAGAAGATTTTTGAACCCTCTTTTGAATTTAATTGCAATTTCATGTTTCATTTCATCTTTTTGATTGTTTCTACTTGATTATGTTTGAGTAGTTTCATTATCAGGTTTAGTGTTTCTAGGATTTAGGAATCAATGATTGGCGAATAAATAGGGTTCAGTCATTAGAAATTCTCTATCTATAATTGTATGTAATGCTTAGATTAGCTTGATCACCTAGTATATGATCTTATGTTATTTAACTTTCCAAAAGCCTGTTGGACGCCTGAACTAGTGTAGCTGAGCAACTAGATCTTAACCAACGACAGTTGATTGTTAAGGATAGTTGTAGACCAATTAAACCTAATCAATAATGCATGTTTGCATCTTTATAGCCAACGACAGTTAGGATTTCTAGGTTACTAAATAGAGTAGTAGGCACCACAACAGTGGGTCTATTAGATTTCTATGTTCAAAGTCGAGAATCAGTTTTAAGAATACCCTGAATAATTTTCCTGATTAGATTTATGTTTCCTGATGAATACCCAATCCCTGATGCCTTTTAATATTATTTGCAAATCGTTTAAGTTGTTAGCTTATTTACATTCATTCAGCGTTTAGTTTAGCTTGAATTAGAATTGAGTAGTTAATAGTGCAATACTTGGTTCTTCATGTATTCGATCCCTAAGTACTATTATGTTTGATGTGCACTTGCAGTAGATTGCTAGGATTAAAATCTCTGATTAGCATCAAATTTTTGGAGCCGTTGCCGGGAAACCAATTGGTTGCCTTTTGATTGAGATTTGATTTCTAGTCTAAACCTTGTTATTTTTGTTTTTCATTTTTGTTTTCTTTTTGTTTTACTTTCAGGTTTATGGTCAGAAGAAGTCAAGGATCTGAAAACCTACTGAACTTCGATAACAAGGCATTTGCTAGAATTGAACGAGAGAACAAAAGAGCAACAACAATGAATCAGCAAAGAAATCAGCATCTTCCAACTGACCCTAAAACTTAAAATGATGTTCGAAGGAATCTAGATGTGCAGGTCACTGTTGAGCAACTACATAGGGATTTAGCTTAGCTGAGGAGGCAGCAAGAATAGCCTCAGTGACGATCTAGCCAGCACTATCAGAATAGATCTGCTATTCGCCCTCCATCGATTCAGAAGCAAGACTATGAGATCAAGTCTCGGATGATTAGATTGCTCAAGGATTGCGTGTTTAATGGTTTTCCAGGCGAAAATCTTATGTGTAGCACCACAAGTTCAAACAGAGTCCCTGCAAATTACGTTAAGTGCAAGCTCTTCCACCATTCGCTTTCTCACAAGGCTTCTAGATGGTTGAGATCTCTACCTCTAGGTCTGCTTACCACGTGGGAAGAGGTTCGAGCCACCTTTTTGGACCAGTTCTACACCAAATCGAAGGCTGCAGCATTGAGGAATAAGATCACTGAGTTTCAGCAAAGTTCAGGTGAATCTTTCAGTGAAGCTTGGGAAAGGTTTAAGGAGTACTAACAAGATCTTCCACATCATGGGTACTCTGATGAGCAACTTTTGAGCATCTTCTATGGCGGATCGAATGGGAGTACAAGAACTTCGTTAATGCAGCTCGTAACGAGACTAACACAAGGGATGAAGCCGTCACCCTTATCGACAACTTAGCTAAAAGTTCTGGTAGTCATTGCCCACAGTATGATCAAGGGAGGAAGGTTAACAATATCGAGACCCTGAAGATATATGAGCTTGCTGAGAAGCTCGACATACTTATCAAAAATAATCAAGGAAATTAGAGAGGTGTGCATCAGCTGGATGACGACAAAGAGGTAGCACAAGTTCAGGATGATTCAGAGATGTCAGATGAGCAGAGAGAAGTTGACTACCTGAACTGGCAGAATAGAGGAAATAATCCAAATTACCTTTCTTACAGGAGCACCAACGTGGAGAATCTTCAAGATGTAGTGTTTCCAGCTCCGGCAATGCCTCTGGGATCGCATTTTCAAGGGAAACAGTTTGTGCAAAATTCTAGTCAAAGATGGAATAACCAGAAGCTTTACAATTAGAACTCCAGAGGTCGAAACTAGCAAAAACCGTATAAGCCGTATCAGTAGAAGCACCACAGCATCAGTGATGAGTGCAATATTGTCAATGCAAACAACCAATTAATATTCAACAAATGCACCACATATTAGGTAGTTGTATGCACTTGAGGTTAGAATCGACAAGGAGTATGAGAATGGCAACAATAGGAATGTGAACACTCAAGGTTCTTGATTGCATTCACCCCCACAACCTAAACCATTCTAAGAGACTACTCACTACTCATCATGGAAATAAAACTAAAGCAAATGAAATGATAAACATGAACATAATGAAAAAGAGATGAGAATTAGGAAATATATTCTTCAATTGATTAAAAAATGATCCAAGATGAATCATCCAAAAAGTCTCAAGGTTCTTCTCAAATCTCTCTCTAGAAAACCTTAAAAGCTAAGCAAAGAAACTTGAAATTAAGAAAACGTGAAGTGAAAAAGTGGCTCAGCTTAGTTTAATGATCTGATTCTATGTATTTATACCCCTTGGAATTTTGGTTTAAAATCACTAAAATCAAACCAATCTAAACCGGGACAAACCGGTTTAAACCAAAAAATTAACCAAAATGTTATGTGTGGTCCATGCCTCTCGGGTAGTATGTCCGACGGGCTGGCCGAGGTCAAGGCCAAAAACGTGTTTCGCGGACACGATATTGGATGGGTTGATCGAGATCTTCACTTTGCGTGTAGGGCATTGGATGGGCTGGCCGACGGATAAGTTCATATCGTCATGCGGCTGTCCGAAGGATGTGTATCAGGCGAGGCCGCGGGTAATCTGCCTGATTGATAAGGTCATTGTCATGCGGCTTTCCGCAGGATGTGCATCGGGTAGAGAATTGGGCAGTCTGACCGACGAATGGGATCTCACAAGTAGAGTATTAGATGGTTTGGTCGCGGCCGGCCTGAACGTTCATCTTCGGGCCGCGACTTTGGGTAGCTGGCCGCCGCCGGCCTTTATAATTTTTTATTTTCTTCAATCCTTTTGGAGTCCAATGCAATCCTACTTCTTTCCTAAGTACAAAGCTAATCTACTTTGATGCAAATTCATTCCTTATGCTCCAAACTCCATTGTTCAAGCCTCCAATCACCTAAGAAGACCGAAAAAGAAGAAAATATGCAAATGCAAAGTTTAAGGACTCTAATGCATGAATTTAACCCTAAGTGAATCTATAATGAAATTAGAATGCAACTAAATGAGTGAAAAATGATACTAAAATGCAATGAAAAATATGCCAATAAACACACACATCAACTCTCCCGGACATGCCTTTTGCTTGTCCTCAAGCAAACAAACTAACAAGACCGAAGAAGAAGTTGAAATTGGGAACTCAAAGCCAAAGCAAGCATGATATAATGTTAAGCTCAATAACCAAGTTAGTAATTCTAGGATGCAAAGTAAGTAAGTCTACTTAAAAACCTTAGCCAGACTCATCACAACTCAACTTAAATTCAACCTCAATCTACACAATGCATTCAAATCCATCATCCCTTTTAACATTCATTAAATTCGGTGAACTCATTTAGTGAAGGGAAAGGTTAAGAGATATAAGTGATCTCTTCATCCATATGGTTCAAAGTGCTCAATGCAAAAAGCTCTCTATGAATGAAATGAGGTTTAGAAGAGTGCTAATGGTTCAAGCCAATCTATGCATACAAAGATAGAATCCCATCTACCCAAGTACCCATAATTGATCGTAACCTAAATCTAAATCTAATCCATAATGATCCTAAATTTATACCCTTCTCTCAAAAGGAAAATCTCACTTTTTCCATTCCAATTTGGATCAGTTTCAACTTCTTTGCTTCATTACATTCTAAGGAGAGGGGTTTTAACACTTATAGGACATCTAGCGGGTTTGGTTTTCTTTCATACTTTGGTTCAACTTTTTTTCTAGCTTTTTGTTTCATTTTCATTCCCAAGAACCAATCTAACATTTCATTGCTCCAAAAACCCTTTACTAGACCTTTAGACTTTACTTCACATACCATTTCTCTCATATTCTTCCCTTTGAACACTTTCTTCCTTTCAATACCTTTATTCCAATCTTTTTCTTTTTCAAAATTTTTAAACTCAATACACATATGCACTCTCACCCAAGATAAGCTTCCCACCTAGTCATATCGAGTTTAAAAAAACGTGAATCCGGAACTACATGAGATGCTACCTTTGTCGGCCCAAACTTAACACGTTCTACCAAGCTCATTCCAAAAATAAGGCCTAAAATCACACACAAATAATGATGGCTTGAAAGAAGGTTAAGCTAAGGGTGTGGAAACCAATCCATTCAATGAATTGGCTACTGGGATCACAAAGAGTGGTAAAATGATGAAAGAAATCCGAGTATGTATATGTAAATACATGAGTTCATCTACAATGCATAGCATGATAATTAAATATCAAGATTAGGTTCCAATAGATAAGGGATGGTATCAAATCAAAGCATGCTTCGACAAAGGTGAACTTAAAATCAAGCATTCCAAGCATGGTTCGATCTTATCTTTCGACTAGCAAGTTATGCATCAAACAATTATTAACTAGGGCATTGAACTTAGCAAGTGCATCATCAAGCTTATCAAGGCATTATCACCATTGTTTCCATGAAATCATATATGATTCTAAAGACTCAATCCTAAAATGAAATGACAATGCAAACTACATGCTTTTTTTTTTGTTTTTTTCAAAAACTTTTCATGCAAAAATCGAAAAAATGACTCAAGAAAAATGTAAAACAACACAACTCAAACGACATTAACAACTAGGTCTTCTTCCCTGGACTTACTTCTCACCGTCTTAGTGAGAAATTAGGCACAAAGAAGAAAAAGCTCAATAACAAACACAAAAATGCAAAGCAAAAATGAAAACCTATGTACAAAGAAGTAATTGGTACCTTGACTATTTGGAATGGTTGTCCAATGTCTTATATACATGGGCATCATCACTTTGTTCTCCCTTAAAGTTTGGGGGTTTTCAGATAGGTGGATCATCATAGCAACGCTCCTCATTATAGTAGTCTCGACGCACCGTCTCCTCGTCATCGGAGATACATTCGGGAAGCTCATCAATGGTTAACATCTTCGAATAATCCGAATGAATTGGTGTTCCTTTGCTAGCTTGAGATGAGGTAGATGGCTTTGTAAGAGACTTATCCTTTAGTGATGTCTTTGAGGTGGTTGCCATTGATATCTTCACTTTCCCTTTGTTGGTTTTAGACCCTTGAATTGATTGGTCTTGAGCTTTTGGAGGTATTGTCCCTACAATGAATAAAATCCAAGTATAAGAATATAGGGTAATGAATTGGGTTGCAATGTGTTAGACAAATAGTCAATTCAAGCCCAAATCAACCACTAAAAAAATTCCTAAACCATGAAGTGCAAACTCAAAGACCAATACACAATCAAATCCGAGATATAGTCAAGGAATTGAAAAGTCAACTCAAAAGTCAACAATTCTCACAAAGCAAAGAAGTTCAAATTTTCAAAAACTTTTGCAAGAATTGAAGAGATTAAGCTATGAAGTACAATCAATACACCCTAATTATACCACAAGGAAACTAATCAAAAACAATCAACTCATTTTCTCCAAAATTTTACTAAAAAATATCATGAATTGCTTTCTCAACAACCCTAACTATCAAATGTTCAAAAATTGACCATAAATCTTATGAATTGAAGATCTAAACAAGTTACCCAAGCATTTTTTTAACAAAATCTAACCCCAAAACTCAGAATTAATCTTAAAACTCTTAAAAATGTATAGATCTTCGAACTTCAAACCTTGAGCTTTAATGGAGAAAGGTTTAGAGAATTCATACCGTTTTGTTATGAGAAGTGAAGTGGAGCTTGATAAATTGCAATAATGGAGTAAAAGTCTTGAATCAAGGTTAGAAAAGTGGTAAACAAATTTCGAAATCGCTTTGTTTTGGAGAAAAATGGTGGAGAATGAGAGAAAATCTTGTTTGAAAAATGAGTGGTAAGAAGATATTTTTTAACGAAAGGATAAGATAAGGTTTTAGATCTTGAAAACTTACCTTTGTCAACCTTTATGAGCTCTCGGTCAAAGTTGGGTGGTTCGGCTGTGAGTGTAGATTGTTTGCACGCTAACAGTAGGGTAAAGCGTTGGGTAGGAGACCCGCGACCGTTGTTGATCTGCAAGTTATCCGAAGGCCGGGTCATTGGGTGGTTCATCCAAGGCTTAGCTCAACTTTCTCGACCAGAACACTTATTCATCGGATAAGACCGCGTGTTGGTTGGTCAATGCATAACAGGTAAATTCAGCCCTAACCGCTTGTTATATGTCTCAAGCTCAACGTTGTCCACCGCTTTTCATGCGGTTTAAGAATCAGATAATGGAATCTTCTCTACTATCACGTCCTGAAAATTAGTAAGGTAGGCCTTCACTCGGTGTCCATTGACTGTGAACTCTTCTCCTGAGAGGTTTATAAGCACTATCGACCCATATGACAAAACCTCCTTTACTTCAAACGGCCTGGACCATCGAGACTTGATCTTTCCCATAATTAGCTTCAATCGAGAATTGAAAGGACCTTGTCTCCCTTCCTTAAACTCTCTCTTCACAATCTTCTTATCATGGAAAGCCTTGGTCTTTCCTTGTAGATTTTCAAGCTTTCATGTGCATCCCTACGAATCTAATCAAGCTCTTCCTACTGAATCAAACGTCTCTTGGTAGCTAATTTAAGATCGATGTTTAAAAACTTAGTAGCCTAGTTGGCTTTGTACTCAAGTTCCACCAGGAGGTGACAAGCTTTTCCATATAGTATGTGAAATGGTGTAGTTCGCAAAGGAGTCTTGAAGGTTGTCCGGTAAGTCCACAATACATCATCTAACTTCTTCGACCAATCTTTAGGAGCTTTTTGTGCTATTTTCCTCAAAATCTCCTTGATTTTCCGGTAGGAGACTTCAACTTGACCTGAAGTTTGAGGATGGTAAGGAGTGGCAACCTTGTGCCTAACACCATATTTTTTCAAGAGACTTTCAAAGACTTTATTGATGAAATGGCTTTCTCCATCGCTTATCATAACCCTTGAAACTCCAAACCTTGGGAAGATTATTGTCTTAAACAACTTGATCACACCCTTGGTATCATTAGTTGGACTAGCAATGGCTACAACCCACTTAGACATATAGTTAACTACCACCAAAATGTAGAGATTACCATAAGAAAATGGGAATGGTCCCATGAAGTCTATTCCCCAAACGTTGAAGATCTCAACTTCTAAAATAAAGTTTTGAGGCATCTCTTCTCTCTTCCCACTATTGCCTTGACATTGGAAACCGTCACACTTCAAGATAAAAGCATGTGTATCCTTGAACATCGACGGCCACCAAAATCCAGCTTGTAGTACTCTTGTTACCGTCTTGAATGTAGCAAGGTGATACCCATAGCTAGAAATATGACAATGAAATAAAATCCCTTGGACTTCTTTTTCCACGATGCAACGCCTATAAAGCCTATCATTTCTTTGCATATAAAGATATGGTTCATCCCAATAATACCGACTAACTTCCTTGAGAAACTTCTTCTTGTCATACTTTCAAGGTTTATTGGTTCAACTCCGCAAGTGAGGTAATTCATAACATGCGCATACCATGGACCGTCTTCTTTCAATTATTCAGAGGTAGCTACCTCTTTTACAATCTCGGTTGAGGCTTTGATTGCTTGAATGAATGAGACATGCTCTTGACAAAGAGAATCATCTATAGGTAAATCATCATCAATGCATAATCTCGAAAGATGATCTGCAACTCCATTTTATATGCCCTTCTTGTTTATAATCTCATCATCAAACTCTTGAAGTAACAAGATCCATCTCAACAACCTTGGCTTTGCATCCTTCTTTTTCATCAAATACTTCAAGGCTGAATGATCGGTTTAAACAATGATCTTTGATCCCACGAGATAAGACCAAAATTTCTCAAATGCCAAAACCATCGCAAGAAGCTCCTTTTCCATTGTTGTGTACCTTACTTTAGCATCATCAAGAGTCCTAGTTTCATAGTAAATACCATGAAGCTTCATATCTTTTCTTTGACCCAATACAGCTCCAACTGTATAATTACTAGCATCGCACATAATCTCAAATGGCAAGTTCCAGTCTGGTGCTTGAACAATAGGAGCACTAACCAAAGCTTCCTTAACCTGCAAAAATGCCTTGTTACAGTCCTCATCAAACTTAAATTCGACTTCCTTACACAAGACACATGTCAATGGCCTAGCAATTTTTGAGAAATCCTTGATGAAACGACGATAAAACTCTGCATGACCTAAAAAGCTTTGGACTCCCTTAACCATGGTTAGAGGTTTCAAACTTTCAATAACCTCAATCTTAGCCTTATCGACTTTAATCCCTTTACTAGAAATCCGATGTCCGTGAACAATCCCATCTATAACTATGAAGTGACACTTCTCCCAATTCAAAACCAAATTTGTGTCTTCACACCTTTGTTAAACCCTGCACAAGTTGGACAAACAAGCATGAATGCAAGAACCATATACAGAGAAATTATCCATAAACACTTCCATAACCTCCTCAATCAAATCAGAGAATATGGACAACATGCACCGTTGAAATGTAGCTGGTGCATTACATAGTCCAAATGGCATCCTTCGATAAGCAAAGGTACCATAGGGACACGTAAATGTTATCTTCTCTTGATCATTGGGATGAATCGGTATTTAGAAGAATCCCGAAAAACCATCTAAGAAGCAATAAAATGAATGGTTCACTAGCCTTTCTAGCATTTGATCTATGAACGATAAAGGAAATGATCCTTTCTAGTAGAAAAATTCAACCTCCTATAATTTATGCACATTCTATGACCGGTTGCTATCCTAGTGGGGACTAACTTTTTTTTTCTCATTCCTAATTACGGTCACACCGTCATTTTTGGGAACAACATGAATGGTAGAGACATATTTGCTATCGGATATTGGATATATGATTCCCGCATCTAGAAGCTTTAAAATCTCTTTCCTAACCACATCCTTCAAATTTGGATTTAACCGTCTTTGTGGCTTGATGGAAGTCCTTAATTCGTCTTCTAGATGGATTCTATGAACACAAAGTTCTTGGGAAATGCCCTTAATATCATCTAGTGAATAACCTATAGCTTTCCTAAACCTTCTCAATTCTTTCAATAGCAAAGCAATTTCATCATCACCAAGTTCAGCATTAATTATAACCGGATAAGTAGAGTTTGTTCCAAATGTGTACCTTAGCCCTTGTGGTAATGGTTTGAGCTTAAATTTTTGTGCCATGAGTTCGCTCCATGGGCCATCTTCATTAACAACCTTACCTTTGTCTTTGGCTTGTCAATTGACCCTGAAATTGGCTCCAATTTCAAAAGCTTTGTTTCACAAGAAAGCACTTCACAAAAATCAAGCATGCTCTAATAACTCTTGCTGTCCAACCTCAAATAACCATACTCATTCTTCTTCATGGTTAAGGCAATTTGCAAAGGATCCTCAATACAGAACTCTTCATCCATGTCTCCTTCAAGCATATCCATTGTCTTAATCACAAAACATTGCTTCCTAACGTCCGGATTATCCATTCTCTTCTTGATGTCAAAGTTCACGATAGTTACTCCTAGTTGCAAACCAATCCTTCCTCTTCTACAATCAATAAGTGCTCTAGCTATAGCATGGAAGAGCCTTCCAAGTATGAGTGGATCAACCGGTTCTTCATCCATCTCAAGAAATACAAAATCAGTAGGCACATCGAAATCACCAACCCTCAATGGCAAATCTTCAACTATCCCAACGGGTATGCGAACTGAACAATCGGCTAAAACTAATGGATCTGAAACTTTTAAAATGATGTAATGTCAATCCTCTTAGCCATGGTGAAAGGCATAAGATTCACGCTTGATCCTAAGTCACATAGACACTTGGGGAATCGTGAAGTCCCTAGAGTACAAGGAAGAGTAAAACTTCTTGGATCTTCTAACTTCTTTGGCATATCCCTCTTGATTATTGCTCTACATTGATAACTCACCATTACCATTCCTTCCTCCATCTTTTTCTTGTTAGTGACCAAATCCTTCAAAAACCTAAATAAGTTGGGTTTGTCCTTATCACATCCATAAGAGGCATCATGACTTTAATTCCATCCATTAGTTCCATGAACTTCTCCCTTTGCTTAGCCAAAATCTGTTTCTTGAAACAACCGTGAATGGGCAACTTTGGTTCATAAGGTGGTGGCACATACTTCCTTGCTCTTTCTAGAAAGTCATCTTTCTCCGCAATCTTTTCTCCAACCTTTTCTTCAACCGGCTTCTTAGATTCCTCAACAACTTCACTTTCCCCTACCATAACTTCTTCCAAATGCACAACTTCATCCTCCTTCTCTCCTATCTCTTTGTCTTTCTCCCCTACATATTCTCTTGGTGATAACTCCTTTCCACTCCTAAGGGTGATTGACTTGCAATATGGTTTAGGAGTAACTTCTGGTTTTTTTAAGAGTATGGGAGCCGGTTTAGTTCTTGATGAAGCTACTTGCGAAATTTGATTGTCAAGACCCTTTAGATGGGAGTAGATGTCTGTAAACTTGTCTTGAGCCTCAGTGTTGCTCACTCCAACCTTATGTTCAATCTTGTCCAATCTCTTAGTCAAATCAAGTTGAGACTTTGCTTGACCTTCAATAATTTTGAGTGTTCCCTTGAGGTCGATAAGCATTTCCTTGAATTTTCAAAGGAGGTGTAAACTTAAACTCGGATGAGAAAAGAGCCATAGGGCTTTGAACTGGTCTACCTCCTCCTCTAAAATGCCAAGATGCATCTTGAGGTGCCTTAGGTGGATAGTATTGACCTTGATTGTAGGATCGGTTTTGATAGGTTCCTTGGTAGTTACCTTGGTTTCCCACATAGCTACACTCTTCTTTAACAAAATTACTACCATCGTAGACTAACTCCTGCAACCCTTGTTGTCCAATACCAACAACTTCAACAAAATTTACACCCTTTTAACTCACAAGAAAAACCTTACTCAACTTATCTATCTTATCATTGAGCTCCTTAAAACGTTGACCATCTAATTCCGAGTCTCTTGAGCCCCTATCATAGCCACCACCATAACATGCTTTACTTTGTGCCAAATTTTCAATCAATTGCTCCCATTCTATCGCGGTTAAACTTGCAAAGCTACCATAACTTGCGGTGTCTAATACTCTCCTATAATGTTCCAATGTCCCTCGGTAGAAAGTTCCAAGCAAGCTTTCTTTAGAAACCCCATGGTGTGGATAACTCGTAACGTACTCCTTCAATCTCTCCCAAGCCTCATATAGTTTCTCGGTACTCCTTTGCTCAAATCTTGAAATGTCATTTCTAAGCTTTGTGGTCTTTTGCTTCTGATAGAACTTGGTTATAAACTCTTTTTTTACCAAATCCCATGTAGCTACCAAATCTTATGGAGTATTTCTCTCCCACTGCGAAGCCTTACCACCAAGAGAGAATGAAAATAGTATCATTTTGATGGTGTCTTCGTGCACAACATTCATCTTCACCGTTCTACACAACCTCTCAAACCTATCCAAATGATCAAGTGGGTCTTCAAGTGGCACCCCGTTGTATTGTTGGTATTGCGCCATGTTCTCGACTTGACTATATCGTACTTCCCAGAGATTAGGTTCATCGAAAGCTCCGGAGGTCGTTTTGAGCTCCTATACCATTGACATTACCTATTGGATAAGGCACATTATCTTCAACTGGTGGTATTTGATCACCTTCATTCTCCATTCCTAGGCGTCTAATGTGATCTTCCCTTTCCTTGGATCGTCTTTCATTAACAAGTCTTCTATTCGATCTTTAAAGTGCTAAAACATCCGGATTAGAATCAAGAATATCTCGTTGTCTACTCCTTGTTTGCATACGCCTTCAAAAAAAACACAAGACAACAAACACAAGACGAAGATTAGTAACAAAAAAAATTAAAACTCTAGTCTCAACACAAATCTAAAACCTATTGACAATTGCTAAACTCCTCGGCAACAGTGCCAAATTGATGAGTGCAATATTGTCAATGCAAACAACCAATTAATATTCAACAAATACCCCAGATACTAGGTAGTTGTATTCACTTGAGGTTCGAATCCACAAGGATCATGAGAATGGCAATAATAGGAATGTGAAGACTCAATGCTAAGCTAAAGCAATCGAAGTGGGGGTGAATGTAATCAAAAACAAAATGCAAAATAAAAAAAATAAGAAGTAAAGCAAAAGCGACTAATAATAGCCAAACCAACAATCAAAACAAGTAAAGAAAGCAACAAACTCAAACAAAAGCAAATGCATGTGAAATAGCTAGCAAAGATCAATAATAAACAAGCGAATGACTTAGGCTATGGAAAATCGATTTTGGGACAAGGAAATGGAGTAAATGATGCAACAAGGTTACAATTAACCTCAGCCTAGGGCATGAAACACATCAAACAAGCTTGACTAGTCTACTCTCATGGTACTAATCACTATTTCAAGCAAATAACAAGACTAAATTCTCATTTGTCCTATCAAATGCCTAAAATGCATTAAACTCAAGTTCACTAAGACCATTTAATTCCATAACATCAATATCTCCAAGGTTATGGAGAAAATACCCAAAAATAGCTTCTCGGGAATTTCATCGAACACCTCTCGGGCAATAAAATTCCTAGCATCTAAATTCAAGGGATCAAGGAGAATTTAGCATTAAGACTACCTAGATATAAGGATCTAACAACCTAAGCATCAATCAAACCATTACCAAGCCCTAGATCTAGCCACAACTTTAACCATTGAAGAGATTACTCACTATTCATCATGGAAACAAAAGCTAAAGCAAATGAAATGATAAACATGAACATAATGAAAAAGATATGAGAATAAGCAAAGAGATTCTTCAATTGATTAAAGAAATTATCTAAGTTGAATCATCCAAAAGGTCTCAAGGTTCTTCTCAAATCTCTTTCTAGGAAACCTTAGAAGCTAAGCAAAGAAACTTGAAATTAAGAAAACGTGAAATGAAAAAGTGAATCAGCTTAGTTGAATGATTTGATTCCATATATTTAGACCCCTTGGAATTAGGGTTTAAAATCACTAAAACTAAACCAATCTAAACTAGGAAAAACCGGTTTAAACCAGGAAATTAACCAAAATGTCATGTGTGGTCCACGCCTCTCGGGTAGTATGTCTGATAGGCTGTTTGAGGTCAAGACCAAAAATGTGGTTCGCGGACACGGCATTGGACGGGTTGGTCGAGATCTTCACTTTGCGTGTAGGGCATTGGACAGGCTGGCTGACAGATAAGTTCGTATTGTCTGGCAGCTGTCCGAAGGATGTGTATCGGGTGAGGCCACGAGTAATCTGCCCGACTAAAAAGGTCATCGTCCTGCGGCTGTCTGTAGGATGTGCATCGGGTAGAGAATTAGGTAGTCTGGCCGTCGGATGGGATCTCGCGGGTAGAGCATTGGATGGTCTGGTCGCGGCCGGCCTAAATATTCTTCTTCGGCCCGCGGTTTTGGGTAGCTGACCGCGGCCAGCCTTCACAATTTTTCACCTTCTTCAATTCATTTGGACTCCAATGCAAGTCTACTCCTTACCTAAGTGCAAAGCTAATCCCCTTTGATGCAAATTCATTCCTTATGCTCCAAACTACATAGTTCAAGTCTCCAATCACCTAAAAAGACCAAAAAATACAAGAAAATATGCAAATGCAAAGCCTAAGGACTCTAATGCATGAATTTGACCCTAAGTGAACCTATAATGACATTAAAATGCAACTAAATGAGTGAAAATTGCCAATAAACACACACATCAAGCAGCAAGCTCAAACGAGCTATTCAAGCAAATCAAAGACGAGATCAAGGCTTTGATCCAACAGCTTGCGACAGAGCAGCAGAAAACCACCAGAGTGCTCAACACCATAGTCGACAGTATGTACAATGATCTCAACCACAAGTTCGAATCAGCATCTGTACACTTGAAGAAGTTGGACACTTAGGTAGCTCAGACTACTGAAGCGATGAGAAGGCCTCAAGGAGCTCTTCCAGGGAAAATTGAGAAGAATCCCAAAGAATCTTGCAATGTGGTGAAATCTGATACTGAGGAATGCAATGGGAAATAGGAAGCAAGCAAGGATGGGAAATACAAACCACCGATTCCTTTCCTAAGAGAACTCACCAAGCTTCAAGACCAAGGAGAGTTTACTATCCCTTGTATTCTCGGGAAACTGATTTTTAATGATGCACTTTGTGATTCTGGAGCAAGTGTAAATGTCATCTCATTGGAAACTATGAAGAAGTTAGAAATCAAGTTGATGTAGGAATATAACTCCTCCATTTATTTTGGAGACGCCACCTCAAAGTGCCCACAAGGAAGGTTAGTCGATTTCACTATTCTTGTTGGAAACTACAAGGTTCCAACATATTTTACTGTGGTGGAGATGGCGAGAGGTGGAATAGTTCCTATACTTTTGGGAAGACCTTTTCTAAGCACTGTTGGAGCTAAGATCAATTTCCCGAACAAGAGTATGGTTCTGGAAAATGTTGACAAAGAAGTCTCTTTTCCCATCAGAGCTTTTACTAGTAATCTCTGTGGTATGATCACAACTACAAAGGTAGTAGGAGCGGTTTCAGAACCTGAAGCTTCAGTTTCGACATGTTTGGCATATAATGAACCCAAGTATGAATTGGAGGAAGAATACAGTGATCATTGTGAGCTTGCAGAAGACTATGTTGATCGTGTTGACACATGTATCCTTCACATCAAGTCTAATGAAAATTTTGAGTTTATATTGAGAAACTTTTGTTTTAAAGTTTTTGCAAGTAAGATTGGAATGGAGACTTCAGGACCTTACTCTGTGAAAGAGATACACCCTGATGGAACTGTAGTGTTGCTGGATGTTACAGGAGCTGAATTCCATAGGAAGGATAAGCAATTGAGAGAATTCATCACTGATGAAAAACTGACAAAGGGAGAGAACATTCCTCCCAAGAATTAATCCGCCATCAAAGTGACATGAGAGTCGAACTAATGACTCTAAACAAGCCCTGAGTGGGAGGCAACCCACTATTAGGTACCTTTTGTTTTCATCATTTTTCAATTTCAAGTTTTTTTTTTTTTTTTTTAAGTTGAGAAAGTGATCAGAGCGTGAAGATCGATCGATCCACGCTAGGATCGATCGATTAGTCCTTCAGAGAGCCATACGCCCGATCTAATGATTGACCGGTGCTTAAGTGATTGATCGATAAAGACCATCAGAGATTATACGCACGATCTGACGATCGACCTTCACATGAGTGATCGATCGATTGTCGAAAAGAGAGTCACGAGAGGAACCCCGTTGATCAATTGATCGTCACCAAGATCGATCGGTCATCGAACCAGGTAAGTCTTCTGATTTTGAAATCTGTTCAATTTAAATTGAACCGGAAAACAATTTTTATTCATGAAACTTAACACTTTTTGGATCAAAAGTTGCAATTTCACAAGAACCCTTCTTCTTTGGGCGATTTTTTGGAAAAATTTCTCAAACTTTCAATCTCTCATATATCCTTTAATTTTAATCGGATTTGAGTGATTCTTGAGCCTAACCTATTCGGATTTTCCTCCTTTTTCTGATTATCCCACTCTCTTTTTCGATCCGCAAAGGTATTGTTCTCTATCTCCATTATCAATTTCAGCAAAAATTTGAAGAATTGGGTTTGATGAAATTCGAGTTTTTCATGATTGATTGTGCAAAATTCTTGTGCTATTCATTCTTGTACGATGATTTTGAGTTCCATTAGAATTTAGATAGTCTTTAGTCAATTTTGATTTTTAGGTTGAAGGAAAATTTTAGGGAAAATAAGGTAATTTAGGATTGGAATTGAGATAATATTGGATTGATTGAGGCATTGCTGGATGTTTACTTATGTTGCTGATTGATTTGAACAATTGATTTCTCAGTAATCTCATTCAAAACTTGAATTTTGCGTTTTTCTCATCCCTTTTTGTCAAACTCACATCTCTGTTTTTCTTCGGTTTTGTTGTTTTACAGAGTATGGTTCGAGTAGGTGAGCGTAAACCTACTAAGAAGGTTAGGAGATCTTCAGATTTGGAAGCTAAATAGTCTTCTGGTGGCAATTCAGACGTCTGCACTCTCCCACCATGGTCTAGACTGGAAGGAACCCCTTTTCAACTCAACATCAGAAATCGATTAGACCCTACTTTGCTGAAAACTGATCCTGCATATAAGGATAAGAACATAGATGCAGGCTCGCAGAAATTCCATGGGGTTTTCTATGATCAGTTGCTCAGGAACAAGACTACTCCAAAAAAGTTTGTCTCCCCCACTACACTTGACAAGCTTGGGATTCTGGATAATGTAGGTGCTATGATTGAGAGGCTTGGTTTAGGTACTTCCGTGCACACGATTTATCTGCTGTATCCAGAGCTAGTCCGTCAACTGTTAGCGTCTTGTGATGTTCATATGGCTACTGATCCACATGCTCCGGTATGTGTTGTTATCTTCACTTTCTTTTACAATGGAGTTTTGTATACCATGACTATTAGGGATATCTGCAAGCTATATGGGTTCAAGGAAGTTGCTGAGGGACGAATGCCTTCTCAACATGGTCAGGCTAATAACGCACTGTGGCACGTTTTAGCAGATGTAGGTTTTCAGGGTCGAGCTTCTAAGCTTACACATATAAAGAACCCTGAGGTTCGAATGGTAACTAAGATCATTGGTTCTACCATTTCTGGTAAGGAAGAGTCGGGATCATTAATGAAGTCTGAGCTGGAATTACTTCATCATGCCATTGCCCTAGTAGTTCTAGATCTTTATGGTGACATGCCTACTTCTCCTTGCTCACCTATCGACATTAACTAGGGGTTTGTGTTTGCTAACTTACTCACCGAGCGTCATTTCAGAGGATTACCTGCTACTCCTTTTAAGGAGACCATAGGTAGTCTCATCACTCCGATTTTCAAGTATCACAGGGTAGACCTTAGCAACACGTAGACGATAGAGAAGATCCATTACATGGATGACATGTTTTTGACCAGCTACACCTATTTGACTGCTAAGACTAAGTGGAGGTACTACACATGAGATTAGGACCCTTGCTAGTGCAAGCTTCCAGCACTAGAGATCACATTAGTGACTGTCGATCTAATATGCTCTTTGAGCCACACATCACCAACCCAGAGATTACCGAGAAGGAGCCTCGTGGTCTGACTCGCCGTACTTCTCCCCACATATTTGAGGATATACCAAACTCCACTACTCATGTGCATACACAGCCTCAGTCCACTGCCGAGCAGACACTTGAGCACATCATCCTGGAGTATAGTGAAGAGTATAATCTTCCTCCTTTCTCTGATGATTTTGCTGATAGGGAGTATAAGCGCTGGAAATATGAGAACGAGAAGAGAACACACTCTATGAGGAGACGTCTTTGAGATGCAATTAGGAAGATTAAGATTCATGTTCTGTTCTACATCAGCAATCCTTCAGGAGAACAACATGAGATGAGCACCCGACCTGCAGAGCCGAGACCCAACATTGTTGGATGTGGGATTGATGATGCATCTGAGGAAGACGAAGACCAGACCTTGGATCGTCGTCTGCCTCGTCGTCGTTGAGCTCCAGGGGACTGTGAGAGTCAAAGTCCACTGTAGTTTGATCACCATTCTCACCCTTTTTTGTTTTTTTTAGTTATGCACTTTCTTTTATTTTTATGCGTAAGTCGTTCTTTCTTAAGACTTATTCTCACACCGAGACGGTGTGATGTAAGTCTGGGGGAGGACACTTGTTGTGACTTACATTATTTTTCTTTCTTTTGTTTTTATTTTGTTTTAATTTTCAGACATTTTCTGTTTTATTTCGTTTTTTTGAGCCTAAAAACTGATTGTAGGAACTATTATTTTCAAGGATTATTACATTGTCATGAACTAAGTACCCTCGATTTGCATCTGACAGTTATTGATTGAATGTTGGAAAACTCAGAGGCTAAGCAACTTCTCAGTACCACCTACATCCATCTCGGTATTTGAAGAATCTCATGCTGATTTCACACCTAAGTTTACTTAGTTTCTCGTTAAGGGAGTTAGCATAGACTAGATCAGTTTCTTTTTTTAATGTAGTGACAGATTTTCCTTGTAAGTATGGTTTCTCCTCTATCAATCATTTCAAGCATTTATGCTTAGTCTGAAGTAACTATAAAACAAAGTTGTAAATTGTGGTAAGCTGAAGTTAAAGTCTTATAATGACACTGCTCGTGCTTGAGTGATTTTGGTAAGCTGAGGATAACTCCAATAACGTTACCCTTTACTCGAGTACCACTAGCTTACCAAGAGAGACTCCAATGAAGTTACTCTTTTTTACATCCTTTGAGTTACCTAAAAAGTAGCCAATAAAATGATACCCTAGTGATATACATGCATTTTACCCCATTCATGCTGCATAATTCACATCTATTTGCATCCATTCTCATTGCATATTCAGCATTCTAAAGTCCCATTAGAATCATTTTTGTATACACATTGTATTTGGAGCGCCTCAGGTACTTTTGAGCATATTGGAGCATTCTGGAGTGAAATTGGCATGAAGACTGCAAGGATATACCTAAGACTGCTTGGCTTAAGTTCAGTCTAGGATTGATTCATTATGGCCCAAGAGATTGGATGTTTAGAGAGTCAGTTGGTCGAGTAGGATAGGCTTATTAATGCTAGTTTGAGCGTCTGATCACCAAAGAGATTTGGGTTGGGTCGCGCTTGAACTAAGATTTCATGACCACGAGAGTGGCTTGTTTACTTTAGTATCCTGATTCGCTGCTTGCCTGCTTAGGTTGTTAGACAAAGTCACTACCCATATTTCTGCTTCAGCTCGCTGACTTCACTCTCCTCACTAGCCCATCTTCATTTATACTCTGCAACTCGCCATTGTTTGTGCTGCTTACTTACTCTGTTTCTGAATTACTTAGTTTATGCTTGTTTAAGTTGTATGTGTTTCTGCTTTGTTTCATTTTACTTAGTCAATTTTCTGCATGTTTTCTCTGGTTACTTTCATCTTGTATTTTGAGCCAATTGTGACAGAATTTCTCTAACCCTCTATTTTCATTAATTTTGGCTTGAACTAGTTAGCTATCCATACCCCAAGTGTTAACATCACGCTTTTGTTCGAAAACCTTATATACTATAAGGATTTTGTTACCAAGTTCGAACTAAAAAATTTTAGGCTTCATGAACAATACTCGCCGGTCCACCAGGGAGTTAGCTACATCAAGCCAAAACCTAATAAGAAGTCTTGAGAGTCACCAGCGAGTTGGGCCTCGGGTTCAGCCCAATTAGAGCATCTAGAAGGTTGAAGTCACTTCGCTGCTATAGTATCGGCGAGTTGAAACATGTGGTCTAGGGTTGAGTAGAAAACTTGTGGTTGCTTTTGAGTTGATGGACGAGTGGTGCAGATTGAAGCAGAGAATTTGTGGCTAAGTGATGTGTCTCACATTTAGCCTAGTTTTCATCTCATATTTGCATCATTTTTAGTCTTTTAGTTGCATTTCATGTCATGTTGAAGTCATTTTGTGTCTGGTTGTGCATTGTAGTCACTAGGACATGTATTTTCGGTGTTTTTCGGTATTTTAAGTGAATGGAACTATGAACTAAGGAGATTGGAGCTTAAGTGAGGAATTGGGATGCTTGGAGGCTTGGGCAATGCTTAGGAAGGGAGGAAAATTGAGATTTGGATACAGTGCTCTCCGCGGCCGTGACCCGTCCTGCGACCTGCATGGGTCGCAGGTACGTACGTACGTCCGTGTGATCGTCCGTTCGTGCATCCATCCATCCATCCATTCGTGCGCCCGCCCGTCCTGCCGTCTACCACCACACCCGCGACCTGCATTGGTCGCGGGTGGGATCTACACCTGCAGCTCACCAGCCGGACATACTTTCTCAACCGAACCCATGACCAGTACACGTCGTGGGTCATGATCTGTCCGTCCCGTGACCTGCCTCTCGACCCGGCTGGGTCGAGACCTGTGACCTGATCTTCAGCCAACTTCTCTTGACCCAAGCTGCGAGCCATCTAGCTGCGAGAACCAGCCGCAGGACATGACTTGACCCAAGCCGCGACCCGAACCAATTCTCTCGACCTAGGCTGCGACTCGTCTGGGCCGCGGCTACGTGAACTAAGACTTTGCAACTTTTATTTTTTGTTAATTTAACCTGGTTTGTCCCGATTTAGCGGTTTGTTTTAAAAGATATGAAACCTTAATCCCATGAGTATAAATACATGGCATAGGGTCCAAACACATTATGTTTTCAATTCCTTAAGGTTTTTAGATCTAGTATATAGTTTTCTCTCTTTCTCTTAAGAACTCTTTCAAGGTTGTAGAACAAACTTGGAGATTCCTTTTGGATGATCCATTTCTTGATCATTTCTCACTCTGATCTTGATTCTTTGCTTGTTTACTTGCTTATTTTCATTATGCTTAACTATCTTTGCTTGTTTGATTTCTTTATGATGATGTGAGTAGTTCTCTAGAATGATTTAGGTTTTGGCTAGATCTAGAGCTTGGTATTGTTTGGTTGATGCTTAGGGTCTTTAGAGCCTCCTGTCTAGGTGTTCTTAATGCTAGATTCATCTTGATCACATGGATTTAGATGCTAGGAAAATTATCGCCCGAGAGGTGTTCGATTAAATTCCCGAATGACCTATTTTAGGGATCTTTCTCCATAGCCATTGAGAGATGATGTTATGGGATTAATTGGTCATAGTGGACTTGATTTAAAGGCATTTGGGAGTCTTGATCCAACAAATAAGAGTTTAGTTGGGTCATTTCTCTTGAATAGTGATTAGTGCCATGAGAGTGGGCTAGTCTTGCTATCATTGTTGTGTTCCATGCCCTAGGCGGTGCATTCATTGTCTCCTTGTTGCATCATCCATCCATTTGTCTTATCCCTTGATTGATTGCCTTTACCTAGATCACTCGTCTTTATCTTATTGTTAATTGCCTAGTTTAATTTCAATTGCCTTGCTAGTTTAATCTTATTGCTTTGCTTGTTGGTTTGGCTAAGATTAGATTGCATTTGCTTGCTTTTGTTTTGCTCATTTCTTGCTTTAGTCCTTGTTTGCTTGCTCATTTCTCATCATCATCACTCTAGATTAGCCAAGAATCTTGCATCCCTATTGTGCAACCTCTTACTCCTTTAGGTTCGATCCTCAAGTGTTTTACAATGACATGATTGTGTGAGCATTTGTTGTTATAAATTTAATTTATGAACCCTCTTTTGAATTTAATTGCAATTTCATGTTTCCTTTCAATTTTTTGGTTGGTTCTACTTTGATTATGTCTGAGAAGTTTCATTATCTGGTTTAGGGTTTCTAGGGATTTAGGAATCAATGATTGGGGAATAAATAGGCTTTGATCACTAGAAATTCTCCATCTATAACTGTATGTAATGCTTAGATTAGCTTGATTACCTAGTCTATGATCTTAAGTTGTTTAACTTTCCAAAAACCTGTTACACGCCTGAACTAGTGTAGATGAGCAACTAGATCTTAACCAACGAAAGTTGATTGTTAAGGATAGTTGTGGACCAATCAAACCTAATCGATAATGCTTGTTTGCATCTTTAGAGCCAATGACAGTTAAGATTGCTAGGTTGCTAAATAGAGTAGTAGGCTCCACGATAGTGGGTCTATTAGATTTATATGTTCAAAGTCAAGAATCAGTTGTAAGAATACCCTAAATAATTTCCCTGATTAGATTCATGTTTCCTGATGAATACCCAATGCTTGATGCCTTTTGATATTATTTGCAAATCGTTTAAGTTGTTAGCTTATTTACATTTATTCAACATTTGGTTTAGCTTAAATTGGAATTGAGTAGTCAATAGTGCAATACTTGGTTCTTCGTGGATTCGATCCCTAAGTAGTACTACGTTGTTGTTCACTTGCACTAGATTCGATCCCTAGGGTTAAAACCTCTGAGTAGCATCACTAACCTTGACATGAGCTTAGCATATCACCCAGAATATGATGGTCAAACAGAGGTCACCAATCGATCACAACCATACTTGCAATCGTAGTCCATGTTTCAGTCCATTCAATATTGTTTACGGTGTGGTTCCTCGTGAACCTCTTGATTTGACATGTCTTCTGGACAAGACACGTCTTCATGATGATGCTATTGATTTTGTTGATTCTCTTAAGTCAATCCACACCACAACAATGCATAATTTGGAGTCTAATGCGGGTAAGTACAAAGAGGAAGTGGACAAGCATAGATGTGAGGTACTCTTTGATGCCGGCGATTTGGTTTGGGTTTACCTCTCTAAAGAACACATTCCTTCTCATGAGTACAACAAGTTGAAGTCCAAGAAGATTGGACCCGTTCGAGTCTTGGCCAGAATCAATGACAATGCCTACAGAGTCAACCTTCCCTCCCACCTTAACACTCACAACGTTTTCAACGTGAAACATCTCCGTCCATACATTGCTGACAACACCACTTCAGATTCAGAAATGAATCTCTTCTCACCCCCCCAAGGGAACTGATGTAGCATGCATTAGCTTACCGACCTCACTTTTGAGTCTTGTTTATTTCCTTTATTTTCATTGATTATTTAATCAGTTAGTTAGTTTGCTATTTAAATTAGGTTTCTTTGTAAACCATCGACACTTTTGATTCATGATAATTTAAGAACTCTTTCAGAGCTTCCCTGAACTCTTTAGATTATTGAACACCTTCTCTAATCTTCAAAGAAGAGAGATTATTCGGGTATTCTTTCTAGAATCAACGATTGTTTTCTATCTATCAATTTAGGTTTACATCATGGTGGCTCCGGAGATTTGCGAACTGGTGGCAATGCTCCTTGCAGCCAAAATCTTGTGCATATCATTGGTCTTATGCCCTCTTTATATGTCTCTGTCTATACATTTAAACCATGTGCAACAAAATCCTTCACCTCCCACTTTCTACTTAGGATCACTCTGTAAGCATGCTCATAGGGGATCCGTGAGACTTCCCACTTCCTGCAAGAACAAATCTTTGTTTCAATGCACACTCGGTAAGATAATTCATTATGTATAACTCGGTACATCTTATTGGTGCTCCTAAATACTCTACAGGTTTACAAAGCTTCAAACGGATTAGCAATGTACTTCTAACCATTGTTGGTGAGCAATGATCTCTAGCATCAGAACAAGTGCCATCTTTCTCGCTTTGACAATTGATGCATTTAATGATTTTGTGTTGTTGTTCTCCACATCCTTATTACAGCTACCAATCTTGTAGAATGCCATGAACCAAGTCTTCTGGTTGGACTTCATCACATATCCATATACTACTAGATCAAACTCCATCTACCAATTGTGCTCATTGAATTATTCCTCATTGTAGTTTCACGAAAGATTCTAAATCAACGGCTTCTTCCCGTGCTTAGCCTTCAGATTGGCATTGATGTTTCTCACAAACATCCTATATTCAATCCTTGGCATAGTTAATTCAACTACTCCGATCAAACCCTGCAAAACATAATCAAAAATCATATATAAGGGTTAAAACAGAGAAGACAAGTATATATACAAGATGATCATGAAACAAAGAAGACAAGTATATATGGCTAAAACAGAGAATTGCCTTTTGCATACCTGAGATTAAGACAAACCCTTCTCCATCTTGTTTTACTTTTTCACAAACCAAATCCAATAGATAGGTTTTCTACTTGTATTATAACCCACACAATAGGATAAATTGCATTATCCATATCACGTTGTAATGCTACTAACAACTAACACTTCATTATACCTTTAGAAAAACATCCATCCATTCCAATCAAATGCCTACAACGACCTTTCCACGACCTCCTAAGAACAGCGAAGCAAACGTAGAACCTAATAAAAAAAACATCTAACCCATGAGAATTCCTCAATGTCTCAATAGCAACAATGCTATATGGGTTACAAAGTTATATCTCAGCCCCATAATTCTTAAGCCTTTGAAACTTCTGATAATAATCATCATTCATCCACTTAATTACCCTGTTCCTATTAGTATGATATTGTGGCCTAGGCACTGTGATTTTCAATTTTTTTGGAATGATTTGTCCCATTTTCATAGGCATGTAGTACTCTAGTTCTTCTCCTAGTTTTCATTAAAAATAATCTAACTATCACCAGCATTTTCATCATCTCACACTAACAATTATGATTGCAACTGCATATCGTTAACGACCCTAACCGTCTACCTATCTAAAACTGAGTTCGTTTAACAATACACTTTCCATTCACAATTTTTACCTATACAACTTTACGCTAACTTATTATTCTTGTACATGTACTGCTTCTTCGAATACAACACGGTTGAAGAAGGTCTGCGCCTTGAAGAGAATTATGTCACATTTCCTTTCATGTTGTGTTCTCTCCTTCGTACATCGTCTGCGTCTTACTCTTTGTCATATTTTGGGTATTCGTTGTGGACATATGGCTCCTCGACAAAGTCATTAACGCCTTATTTGACATTGAACTCATTGTGTTCGAGAATATTTTTTATGCTCGCCTTCATCATTGATGATGGCAGGAGGTTATCGACATAGAACAAAGAACTACAAAAGAAGAATTTGGGATTTAACTATTCACTTTTGAGTTTTTTTATTTATTTATTTATTTTTGGGATACAAATTAGAGTAGAATAATTTGAGAATTTTACGCAATTGGGTTTAGTTTGGATTGAGGATGTCACGAGTTTCCAATCGGGTGATTTTTGGGTTTAATGGTTAATTTGGTTTGTCATTGTTGGGTTTGTGATAATTGGTTCACATTAAACCAAAAATAATCGTGGTATATGGAAATTCGAGAGGGAAATAGATCAACAAGCCAAAAAATCCGAACCCTTAAGAAACAGAAAAGCAAACCTTAAGATACTAGTCATGACCCACAAAAAAAACTAGATAGTGTGTAAAGTTACAAAAAAAACCAAGAGGGCCTCCACACAATCAAATATTACGTTACCTTTGGATCTTATAGAGTTATAGGTATCCGGTTTTTGACCAGGTCTCAATTCTGGACTAAAACATGGTACCTATAATTGTGTATTAATCTTCCTCATAATACCTCCTTGATTTGGATTAGTGGATCGCTTTGGCATATATACATGTACGAATTTATTTAACAATGAATCATGCATGGACTACTCGTCAACATGTTTTATTTTAGTTTTCAACAAAGCTTAAAAGGGTATATTCAAATTAGAATTTTAAGTGATTTTGGTGCTTTTAAAAACTCACATGTTATTCAACTTATGATTTCTAAATCATTTTCTAAGTCATGTGTTATTGAATTTTAAATTTCTACAAAATCACTTAAAATAATACACAATCTCTTGTTATTCAATTAAGAATTTTTTAAAATCATATCAGTTCTCTTGTTATTCAGGAGGTGTATTCAAAATAGAATTTTAAGAGATTTGATAGGATTGAGATTTTGGTAGATTTAAAGAGATTTTAGTGAGTTTTCACAATACTTGAAATGATTTAATTATTGTTTAAATAATCATATGGTGATTTTAGGAGATTTTTATAAATTATGGTGAGATTCTATGTGATTTTATGGAAAATGTTATACGATTTAACATTTATTAGAATCTTAAGAACAACCAATTACTCATCAATACACTTTTCCTTTATGTATGTTTCGTCACTTTTCACCAACATATCACCAAACACACTCAATAAATTCTTGCATTTACCATAGAAATGAACAAAACTTGTAGCCACAAAGCATATTTAACAGACCCAATTCTTAGAATCAATCCATGAACCGTTTCATAAAAGAAAAATATATTTATCAAGTTGAACCAATCATATTATCAGTATACGCACAAAAAGCGATACCGTCACAAAGAAGAGAAACCTATTCAAATATCCTTTGATAAATCGATTCTTAGAGTTAAGTGCAAGGATGACCAAGTTTCTCAAAAACCAAGGAAGAGTAAGAAGGAGAGGACGAAGACGAAGACATTGACGTTGATGATGAGATAAAGATGGAGATTAGATTCTCGTCTTGCTCAAGAAGTGTATGGATGATTTGGGCATAAAATTGATTAAGCTGGGTATTTGATTTGCAGAGCTATGTGCAGAAGATGGAGACAAAAATGATTATTTGCAAAACATATTACAGTTATATTCCTAAAGCAGAATCCTTTGGAGAAGAGGGTTTAGGGTTTATGAGTGCTTAAATTATTTTTTGGTGTTTTTGGTTTTAAGTTGGATGTTATTTGAAATCACACCATTTAAGGGTGGTGTTTTGAGGTTTTTTTTCTTCAAGTAATAAGTCTTCAAAATCTCTAAGAATCATATTGAAAAGTTTTTTTAGAAAAAAAATGTGAACATTGGGGGGTGTATTCAAATTAGAATTATAAGTGATTTTGGTGTTTTTTTAAAAATCACATGTTATTCAACTAATAATTTCTAAATCATTTTCCAAATCCTGTGTTTTTGAACTTTATATTTCTACAAAATCACTTAAAATAATACACAATTTCTTGTTATTCAATAAAGAAATATAACTGTTATATGTTTTGCAAAGAATCAGTTTTGTCTCTATCTTCTACAAATAGCTCTGCAAATCTAACACTCATCTTAATCAATTTCATGCCCAAATCATCCATAAACTTCTTGAGCAAGACGAGAATCTAATCTCCATCTTCATCTCATCATCAATGTCAACATCAACGTCAACGTCTTCGTCTTCGTCCTCTCCTTCTTATTTTTCTTTGGTTTTTGATAAAGTTGGTCATCCTTACACTTAACTATAGGAATCGATTTATCAAAGGATATTTGAATAGGTTTCTCTTCTTTGAGACGGTATAATGATAATATAATTGGTTCAACTTGATAAATATATTTTTCTTTTATGAAATGGTTCATGGATTGATTCTGAGAATTGGGTTTGTTAAATATGCTTTGTGGCTACAAGTTTTGTTCATTTCTATGGTAAATGCTAGAATTTATTGAGTGTGTTTGGTGATATGTTGGTTAAAAGTGATGAAACATACAAAAAAGGAAAAGTGTATTGATGAGTAATTGGTTGTTCTTAAGATTCTAATACATGTTAACTCGTAATTTATAAAAAATCACATAGAATCTCACCATAATTTATAAAAAATCTACTAAAATCACCATATATTTATTTAAACAATAAATAAATCATTTCAAGTATTACGAAAACTCACTAAAATCTCCTTAAATCTATCAAAATCTTAATCCTATCAAATCTTTTAAAATTCTACTTTGAATACACCCCTAAATATTTCACGTATGACTCTTTGTTTTTATTTTGAATTCTTTTTGTAAAAATACCTTGGACGTTTTTTCCTTCCGGTGATTCTTTGAAGAATAATAAAAACTGTGTTCGGATAAACACAAATCACTAGACAAACATATAGAACAAAAAACAAAATGGATAAGCTGTCAAGAGATCATATGGTGTTACGAGGCTCTCTTATTACATCACATACACACATAGACTCAAGCAGACACAAAACCGGTAATCGGTTAAATGAAATGAGATCAATTAGGCAGAGTCTATTTCGTAAAAGAAAAGATCACTAAACCGGTCATTGGTTGGAGCTTTCCCACCAAGCATCACTAGCCCTTTCTTACCATCAATGGTCCCACTCGTGGATGCAGTCCATCCTCTAATACTAGGAGACTCCGCTTCTACACCTAACTTATCCAGCCTCTCCCATTTCAGCGTCTCTGTATCCAACGCAAAAGTCCCATCACCCAATTGACCTGGACCCACGTGAGCTAGAGGATCCATCTGAATCTCACCTCCAAACATCACAATGTGTTTTCCAACAACCGCACTAGCAAATACACTTCTTTTTGAGGGACTCTCTCCGAATGTATTCACTTGTGTCCACTTATTTTGAAAAGGAACGTAATAATGAACATCATCTAATTCAGTTCCATTGAATCCATACACAACCCATACCTTCCCGTCCACCACTTCGAGCCCTGCTCCTCCTCTTATGCTAAAGGATTCTCCTGGAGTCGAACACTGCACCCACTTGTGATCAAAGATATTGTAAGTGTGTAGTGTCTTGAGTCGTCTCGTAGCACTCACTCCACCAAAAACATAAACGTTTTCCTCATCAGCTGCCATCGAGTGGAAGCTACGAGGAGTAGGTCCTTCTTCGACCGGAGTTAGTAGTTTCCACTCGTTTTTTGTAGTGTCGAATGAGTAGAAACCATTGTATCTGCGTGAAGAATCTCGTCCTCCAAAGACATAGAGACTCGATCCTATTGACACCATACCGACACCTAAGCAAGAAAGGTCTGGAATGTCTCCGGTGGCTGGAGCAACGGACCAACTTCTGGTCTCAATGTCAAAGACAAAAAGGTGTTTGTCGATTGCATAATTTGGTGTGAACTCGCCACCAAATGAGTAAATCTTGTTACCAACCTGTGCTATGGCATGTGAGCATCTTAACCCCGGACCTTCTCTTTTTTGCTCCATCTTATAATCAATTAATAATGTGTTAATTATTTTTCTAAATAATATAGCTTTTCTAATTAAAGAAATCTTCTCATTATCTACATTCTCCTTTTTTTCTCTTTTTAGATTATTTAGTTTATCCGTTCGAACATTAAATATTGTCGTTATTTTTTTAAGGTTGGTTACCTTTATCCAGTTTCCACCCAATTTTGGAGTGGCCGAGAATGAAATATAGGCTCCGAGGGAGTGTAGAACGTCGGTGGAACGTCCATGAAACCCAACTATTTTTCCACCTTGTAACACAAACTTAGCCGGAGTTTCTTTCTCGATAGGCTGAGTGGCTTTGCCCTTATAAGTTTTAAATCTAAGAAACGAGATATTTTCTGAAGTGTTTACACTTGCTTTCTCACGGTAACCTTCCACGTATACGATATAATCGTCCTCATCAACCTCAAACTGCAAAGAGAAACCCAAAATACAACTCTCAATACAAAACCAAAAAACCTTCTTGACCAATCTTAATTCACAGATAATTTATAGTAGCTAGTACCTCCTCAGTTCCTAGCATAGTATCCTTTCCATGTTCACCTCCAACAACCACTTGATAACCGTCGACATACTCAACCTTGAGGAAAGCTACACCATCTCGGCCTTTCCCTACAGATACTTTTCTAACACTGTCGTGAACACCATCATCCCATAAATCTCTCTCACCACCCTTCGCTTCCAGCTTTTTGATAGTGGTCAAAGGGGTTGAGATAGTCAACGGGGCAAAGTAAGCATCAAGAGAATGAAGCTTGTTTCCGGCGAACCCATGAAAGCCAACGATCTTCCTGTCATGAACTAGGAGAGTGAACAGATTACCCTCGTCGTGTCCAAAGAGAGCAGAAGTCTTCTTGTTCGATTTGAACTTAAGCCCCTGAATAAGACCTAAACTACTATACCAAGCTTCTACAGAAGCTAAGTACTCTTCCGGATGGTTGATCACAAACTGTAGAGATCAAAGATCAAACTGTCAATATTGCCCCTAACATCAATGACTAATTAGTACTAATATAAAAATGATGAGGTTGGGCAAGGAAGGTAAGTAAGAACCGTATAAGCTTCGGTACTACGACCATTATTGACACCGTGAAGAGGAGCTTCTTTGGTTTGTCCATTCTTGACATAGTCGAACTTAACATATTTAATTCCTTTTCGGCTTGTTCCGACATGAATCTTGATAACACCGTCGTGTTCGGATCCATCGTCCCATTCGTTGTGTCCTACTCACATATTTACAGTGAATTATGTTCGAAGTTAACTATTAGTATCCTAGTAATTTTACTTTTATTATGCATCCATATAATGATTTTAATCTATAGTTGTTACATTCGTAACATTCATTTCATCTCCATATTAAAGTTTTTTCTTTCATTTTCGTAAATAGATAGCTTCATATATTTTCTATCCCACAAATGTAAAACAGAAACAATTTTTTTTTAAAAAAAAACAAAAACAATTACTAATCAAAGAATACAAACTTTTTAAAAATAAAGAAAAAGAAACCTGATTTTGAAAAAGGATGCAAGAAATCAGGATGGCTAATAATGGTCAAAGCATCGGACAGAGTTTCTCCGGTACTCTTGATGTTCTTGACGACGTTTCTAGGGTCCAAAGCATCGGACAGAGTGTCCCCGGTCTTCTTGATGTTCTGGAAGACGTTTCTCACGTCCTTCTTCAACCACTTACTGGACATCTCTACTTCTTGCTTTTGACTAATCTTAGGAATCGTACCTGCAATCACAAATATAATCAACTTAAGCATATAAAACTACAAGGATATGAATGTGAGAGAGAGAGAGAGAGAGAGAGAGAGAGAGAGAGAGAGAGAGAGAGAGAGAGAGAGNGGAGAGAGAGAGAGAGAGAGAGAGAGAGAGAGAGCACCTGAGAATGCAATTTTGATTTGTTCAGTGATTCATTTGTGCGAACATTAGCTGGTTATTTATTGGCCTAAGGTAAAATACGTCCAAGTAACTTTATTATTTCATGAAACGCGTGGGAATTAAATATATACTACAAGAAAAATACTAGAAAACATAAAATTCCGAATAAAAGATATATCCGTTGAATGTTTTTATCAGAGAAAAAAAGTTATCGCAGCTGGCTAATAGACTATAAGTTTCTAACTCAAAATCAAATTGATAATAAGTGGAGAGGTTCATATTTTAGTATATTATTTAGGATCTCTTCCTATATGAGATGTTATTCCCTAATATATCCCCTCGAGATGATGACTTTTTGGCCACTGATCTCGTTATGTTTGGGGATGGATTGACGGCACCAATTTTGGATATAGGTTGTCGATAATTCGACAACTTTGATTTGTATTATAAATTCTGATACTATATTAGATTATGAGCTTCCAACTCAAAACTAATTTACAACAAATAAAAATACTCATTTCTTATATATACTAATCAAGATCTCTTCTAACTTCCTATATAGATGTTTTTTCCTAATACTCTTGATGTTGTTTACAATTTAAAAAATATATATATTCCCGATGAAATCTCGGATAACGAGTTTCCATTGACATCAATCACACTAAACTTCACTCTAGGACTAAAAAATTCAACAGTCAACTACCAGAAAATTTAGAAAATATGACTCTAGTCTTGTCAGAAATGATGTCCATCGAATATTATCGACTAGCTATAAAATATCGTCAAGAAAAAGTGAACAAATATCGACAGAAACCAGTTATCAAGGTTTTTTGAATAATTTTACACATGTTTCTGATATATAAATTTCTACCTACTCATTTACTTTGATAAGAAATATTTAAATCATCGAAGAAACAACATGTGAATCTAGGCCCTCTAACAAGAAAACAACATGTTTTATAGTTATTTAACTGGTTGAGCAGAATTTATAATGTGAATGGTTGAAACACAAAATAAAATAATAAAAGTTATTTAATGACAAAATAGATTTGTTAATGTGGTAGACCCATGGAAAGTTTACAAAAGATTAGGTCGGTTCGATCTGGTCAAAAACAAAACTTTTGGGGCAACAGCCAACAGGATAGTTGATCCCACACAAACTCTTCCTTGTAACTTAAGCTCGAATCCACACGAGTACCACTACGATTGTTGACCAAGCAAGAGATTCCATGTTGTCTGAACAGTAACAAAGATAAGCTTTCATCATGCAATAGAAGAGAAAATAAAATAGTAAACGTTTGTTTTATTTTATATATATTATCAGGTAAAGGGCGCGGGTCATTCAGGTATAAATGCAGAAGTTTTATGAAAATTAGGTTTAATACATGATTTTTGAAAAATTAAGAACTTTATAATCAAAGGTATGGATATTACACATAAGTCCTTACTAACTCAATATGTTTAATAAAATAAATAAAAAATGATAGAGTAATGTAAGATAATATGAAGACATGATCTTTTATATAAAAAAATAATACTTCAGATCACTTATATACCCTTGCCTGTTCACACAATATAAGGTATAGGTACAAGATTTGTTACATATTTATCGTTGGACAAAAGAAAATATGTGGCAGTGGGAGATGGTTGTGGAGTGTGTTAGAGTGGGAATAATTGATGAATTGTTAGGTGTTACCCGTTGCTTTGTAGTGTTAACAAATTTATTGAACAAGTACTCTAATGTTTGCTTACGCACATTATATATTACTAAAAACATATCCAATGAAAATATGTGAGTTCATATTAGTAATGTACATACAGCTAGTTTGGGGTATTAACAGTTGGCTTTAACAACAAGAATCATATGAATCTAATAAAAATGTTACAGGTGAAACAAATTTGTTATGCATGCAAGTAAAATGTAAAAGCTCCAAACCATGCAAGTCTAAATAGAATATCTACACAGCTCATCTGGTTGCAGGACGTCAATGAGATTATGTATTGTAGACTACTTTAGAGATACACATGAGATTTTGTATTGTAGACTGCTTCAAGGATAAAGGTGTAAAACGTTAGCTATATTGATACATATGTACTAATTAAATAGGCGTATAACAAGTTTGTGGTGTTGTTACCTAAGGCTTCTTCTATTTTGTTGCAAGTATTCTTCCATTTTGGTGCAAGTTGTCTTCTTTTATTTTGTTGAATGTGTACACAAATAGTTATCTAGTAATCTGCAAATATAAACACACAAAAATTACGATACATATACATAACTGACTGTTGAAACTTAATTAACAGATCTAATCTCACAACTTAATGAACCGATCTAAGAGACAACAAAAAGGTAATCCAGAATAAGAGCTACACAAATCAGAACATGGGAGAAAACAACTCTTTTGGTAACTGTTAAACCCTAAAGAGCTCAATTTTGACTCATATGTCATGGAAAGAATTGAAGGACATGAGCTCATGAAATAAAATAAGGGAATCTCCGGAAAAAAAAAATGCTGAGAAGTAGAAGAATGTAATACACAATTACAAAAGAGAAAAAATGGATATTCACAAAATCATAAACGGATAGAAATTACAAAAGCCAATTGCACTTCATTAGAAAACAATCGTATCTGATAAATCATTTTGTTGATTTATGATCTTTGCAAAAAAAACTGTTTCTCAGCAATTTAGAGAATTAGGAAAATTTGAGTCTTCACAAAAAAAAAAAATTGTGAGAGAGAAAATGAAATCTCAAACTCTAACATAATTGATTCCGTAGAACATAGAGATATAATAGACATATATTTACAACAATCAACTATGCAAAAGACTAATATTCAAAAACTAAATAACGTAAAGCATATTGCCCACTCACCCAAATTTCTCAAAGGGCAAACCCCTTTTTTGTGTTTGTTGTTTTATTAGCAAATAATGACAGCTATATTTTAAAAAAGAATTTCATGATGATGAGTCTTACTTACGTGTACTCCCCAACATTTAACCTACATTTTCATTTATTTAGTTGACGGTCTTTCTTAATAATTTCTATACAATACTTTTAATTAAGGAAATATTGCAACACGACAAAGTCGTCCTTTGATTTCATGACCTATTAAACTTTACAAGTTGTTTATACATCAGTCTTATTATATTAGTGCCTTGTCACTAAGTCGTGATTTACCAACTAACAATTTTATTAATCTTATTATTTTGAATGTACTCCACTATTTTTTTGAAAAATATGGAAATTTGTCAATTACATCTTTTATATTTTCAAAATTGTGAAAACCAGGAAGCAGATGATCCATCTAGCTTGTATATGATCTAGTTTGAAATCAGATGGTGAATCTGAATTCCACTCAATTAGTTACTAGAAAAATTTAGTTGTGGATCGGACTTTATCAATCTAACTGACAAAAAAATTGTAAAAAATTGTTATAACTCATAATATCTTATCTTCACATGGTTTTTCGAGGCTTAAGAAGGTAATAACAACACAACCTTGAAGTATTTAATAAATGATGAAATAAGAAATAAAGAAGAGTTTTTAGCAGACTGTTCAAAGTTGCTTAAGATGGTGGAAGACCCGTCAGTATGGTCCGCTTTCCTACCATATTTAGCCAATTATTCTCGCCTCAAAAGATCTTTTGAGGTGGTCTCTTCGACTCTTCTGCCGCGTGGACTGAACTTCAAGGCGGATTCTTTTGTTCGGCGAGCTCGAAAATTCTTTTGGTGCTCAGCTATGGTGAACAATGTTTCAATCTCCTGGATTCGTTTCTAATTTGTTTTTTTTTTATATAATTAAGTTGACAAAAAAATAAATAAATAAAGAGGAGTACATTTAATGTGTGGGAACAAAAAGGTACAAACGTTTAATGAAAAGACAAATAGATGAATGAATACAGACAAAAAAAAAGAGAAATAATGGAGAGAGAAAAGTCCGAGTACCTTAATCGTCTTCATTCATTCACTTCAAAAAGCTCAAAGACCAAAGTCCAAACATAAGTAAGATTACATAGCTATGGAAATCATTCATTATTTTGCAGTGTTTGAAAACCCGATCGGACCGGCCGGTCCGACTGGTTAGATTATGACTCGTTACTAAAATTGGTCTGAGTTGAATTAAATCCAGATTTAAGTTAAACCCGTAAAACCAGTCAAAAATCTGTAAAACCGGTGACTCAGATAAATATTAGAACCTGGTTCACTAATAATTTACATTTTTTTAAAGAAAAATTATTTTTATTTTTCTTCTTTCATAAAAATATTAAATTAGAAGTTTTAAAACTAAAATTTACAATATAAAAGTCTGTTTTTATTATATTTTCCAGATATTTCAATTATAATTTATAACTAATAGAGATGGTGTTTGTAATTAATGTTTCTAAATTACAAATAATATCAATAGAACATTTATATAAATGTATTACTAATATCCATTATTTTATATCTTTTATTACATTGTCAAAACAAAAATTTTAGATAATTTAAAAAAAAATTAATTTAAAAGAAGACGAATATAATTAAATAAAATAAATTAATATTTTTTTTCAAAAATTATTAATTTAATACTTTTGTAGAGTATTTTTTTATTATTTCTCTTATCAAATTTGCTTACTTATTTATTATTTGAAAATTTCAAATGTGTTATATTATTTTTGTAGAATATCATATTATTTATCTTGTCATATTATTTTGAATCATGTCTTATATATATATATATATATATAGAATAAAATATAAAAATCCGGTTTTACCAGTTAAACTGGTCTGACCAACTATCCACTAATATTACCAAGTTGGTATCCGATGTGGACTTGAAAACATTGTTATTTTGTGAACAAAAATCATTACTATGTGGTCGAAATTTAATTCGGAATATGTAAGAGATTCGTCCACGCCAGCAAAAATATTTGAAAACTATAAAATCAAATTTGTGAAAAAAGTGTCCACAATTCAAGCATATCTAGTTGATTAGTATTATCCTTTCTTTTTTAACTTCTGAATTTTATTATAAACCATATGAAATGGTAAAGAATTGCTCATAAAACAGCTGACATTACAAACGAGTAATGCTAAATAATAGTAAAAGAATGTCAAAATACCCTGTTTCGAGAAAATCCATGCCTAGGTATGTCTAACACATCTACGGTCCATTGCAAGTGTTGAGGATTACCATGCCGGAGGACCAGAGGCAACATATGAGGTGAGTCTATCTTCTCTTGTACACTAACGGCAATCCGTCGAGCTGCTTGGTTAGCTTTTGGTGAGGAGCTATGGATAACACAAACCTCAAAACGATTGGCCACTCTTGTTGTAAGACAGATCGGTCCTCTGGCCACTCTTTGGGACATTGTATAGCTTGTACTATCTTGAGATTCTCAATCCAAAAACACACGCGAGAGCAACGTAATATCGCATCTCTTGCATGAAATGTACCTCTCGAAGGTGATCTCGGAGTATCCATGAAGTACCTGTTAAACTATCTGACCATTTCCAAGAAACCCAAAATGTTACATTTGAGCTTTTCTTCTTCTGGTGCCTGCCATTGTTGCATTTTTTTTTGCTTGAAAGCTGATCTATTAATGGGTTGAGAAGGACCTGCGTCAAGCTCAAACCATTTGTCCGTCTCGTCCGAACCCTGAGCAATGAGTATGTCCGCATCTTGTGGCTTATCAGCATATAGCTTGGTGTTCCCCTACTTCAAAATATTCCACAATATCCAAGGCAAGGCTATTTAGAATTTATCTATGTGTGATCTTTTTTCTATCAAGGTAAGAATCAATTCCAAGAAATCTTCCAGCGAGAGATTTGATCTTGATAACATGATCATATTCTGCAAGATGCTCTAAACACGAGATGCTATAGTGCATTCCATAAGAACATGAAGGATTGATATACACTGTCCTACGCAGATATTACATGTTTGTTGCACGCTTAATTTATGTTTTTGTAAGCATTCAGCCATTGCTAACGCACCCGAAAGAACTCTTCAGACAAAGAATTTAATCTTAGGAGGGATTTTAAACTTCTAGACTCTTGTTTTATGTTTATTGATCGTAGAGGTTGCCATGGAGACTACACCTGTTGTGTTCTTAAGAGTCGAAATTAGCCAAGTTCCACTTTTAAAACTATAAGTACCTTCTCTGGTAAAAGGCCATATCCAACCATTAGGCAGGTCACTACACGGTTGAAGGCATATAATTTTCTGAGCATCCTTCCCATCAAATAAATGCCATATAATCTTATTATCCCAACAACAATCTGAGTTGTTTTGTTCTGGAACTATCGTGTGTGTTGATATGTCTGTAACTCTACTTTTCGGTGACCGAGGCCTACCATCAACGAGCCAATTATCATTCCATATCATGGTTGTATTCAATCCATTGCCAATTGACTTAACCATGCCTTTGGCAAGTTAATCTCTGCCGTGAGTGATACTCCTCCACCCGTATGAGGGACGGTTACCGGCTCTTGCATCGACAACACCTTGGTGTGGGGGGGGGGGGGGGGGG